>CM031956.1:34218405-34423405 GCA_018749465.1 Paracanthobrama guichenoti | reverse complement strand
CATGGTTAGACTTTAGATTGTTTAACTCTGTTGTATAAGTCAACCTCCATCTGGCCATCAAAATATGTAACAAAGTTTTTCAAAAAGCTAGTATTATAACTAAATGTTGTGTTTTTTTATTAATTTGTAAAGCTTTGTTACCAGTCTTTAGCCCTATTCGGACAGGATTAGCTTTTACAAGGGTAGATGGAGTAATGTAATTTTACCACAGGACGTCTATATTATTAATGGCCAATTCGCAGGCGATAAGAAATTTCAGTAAAACTAGCAGAAGTGAAAGGAGGGATAACCTCCCTGTCATCATGATATGCGCATTACATTGTTTGTGTAGATATGTACATTTTCTGAAAAAAATGTGAGTGGTGCTTGCCTAGATCGCAACTGAATGCTTCAAGTGCCTCCATACTTAAAAACCCGGAACTCTACTTTTAAATAGTAAATGGCAGAATATTTCCAAACATTTTTACGTTCTCCGTAATGATTACTGAGATGGCACATGGCTGGACTAAAAACACCAAGAAGCTCTGGTAAATAATTAATTTACCCCACCTCTCAATGTAAAACGAATCCCGTCCAAATAGGGATTTTGGCTATCAAGGCTATTTATCCTGGTTTGTCGGACCAAACTTTGAATAGAATAGTAGAATAGAGTTTGGTTTCAGGTTTATCAGAAAGGGCAAACATTGACGCTCTCATTATTATTCATAGAATCTTGAACTATCTGCATATTTGCAACATCTAAAATAAACCACCTTTCATGTTATGAACAACTTTTGAGGCATGCAAATGTTTTTTAATTCCTAAAATAAAAAGTTGATTTTATTGTTAGTTTCATTGGTGTTTTAAGTTTGTTGATAAGCTCAACAAGTGTGCCAACTTACTTTACTTTTCTTTTGTTTTATGTATAAATACTATAAAATTATATATAAAATTATGTCTAGATATAAATATTTACAAAAACAATATTGTATATAAAAATATTATAATTAAATAATTACAATTTTAAAGTCCTGCTATGGGATTATCTAATTAGTTCATTCATCTGTGCCAGTACCCTCAAAGAAGGTTCCAGAAATTTGTCTTCCGACTAGTCAGGGGATTCGTAAAGATCTGTTAAAAGTGTCTCTGATACTGACAGCACATCAAAGTTTCAGTGTCTTTTAAAACATAATAAATTGTGCTTGAAAAGGTTTCATACTAGTTCCTGTGAATACTAATGAGATTACACTGACTATACCACTAACTATTTAGAGAGATAAACTCACTATGGTGTTAGTTTTCCTGAAATCCTGATGTTCTGCAATACCTGCTGCTTATGCACGCCATCTTATCATACAGATGAGGGAAAATGCATTTATACACGAACACTGTATGAGTAATGACTCTCTGAACAAATTAGACTTACATGAGGGGAAGTATCACCATGCACTGTGCTTGTACACACTCAATACAATGCCTTCATCTCAAAACAAGAGATAACATATCAAATGAGGATGTCAGGGAGGTGAGGAGCTGCAAGTGTATGAATTTGCTACAATCAAACAAAGAAGCACTTTGTATAAGAAAGAGGCAGCAAATTCTATGATCAAAGGTCTTTTTTTGTTACGGAGTACAATTTCATTTCCTCCAATCTGTCTGCAAGATTAAGTGCCAGCCCTGCAAATGACTGTTATTCGTTTTGATGTCAGTGAAGACAGACACTCTGGAACAATGCAATATTGAGCCTACAGACATGTAGATTGTAATCGAGGGGTATACAGTGGAGACATGGGTCTAGCAGCACTCAGACTGGAGGTATTATCTCGCTTGCATGTTTATTTAATGGGAACAGACAAACGTGTATGCAGTGTGATGCAGGAGGATGCGTTTTTCATGCTGTGGAAATGAAGGCAACTTTGTGCACTTTGTGGATACAGCTGTCCTTTAGGACCACTGCCATGTCGTGATGACACAATTCAATGCCCTGCCTTTAACCGGAAACATGACAAATTAGACATTAGACATGTGCCAAAGGTGAATCGGACTCGAGAGATTTAAAGTTCAACAATCTTCTGCTTATTTTGGAGAAAAGATGGAAGTTGGCCACTGTAATCACCCAGTGTATTGGAACTAGCTGCAGTGTAATGGCATATAACAACCACTGGCTGAAAAGGGGGCACACATTAATAACCAGGCGGCTCCACTCCTCTTCTATTAATCATTAAGGCATATTGATTCATAAGAGCCTTGCTTTCCTCCTCAGTTTAAATGAGAATGAGCTCCAAATTGATCCATCAATCAATCATTGGTTGCACAGTAAGCATCAAGACTGCTTGTGCTTGGGCTTCTCGTAGCCTGAAATTACTGAACACCAGTAAACAATGTGTTTGATGAAGCCCGTAGGCCAGTGTAAGTTTGCGCCACACAGAGTCATTTAAAGGTCAGTTGAAGCTGGCAAGTGCTGCTATTGATGGGACTCTTTACAGCTTGATAACAAGTACATGAGATGACAATGGTATGGACACATTTTTGGGAACAAAGTATATGTATCTATATTAACACAGATAGATATATATATATATATATATATATATATATATATATATATATATATATATATATATATATATATATATATATATATATATATATATATATATATATATATATATATATATATATATATTTTTTTTTTCATTACATTGTTTAGAGCATAAGAAAATAATGCATTTTTTTTCTTTTTGTTTTTTTGTTTTGAGGATTATATTTTATTCATATGCCATGCCATGTTCTCTGTAGTGGACCCCAGTACTCATTGTTTAAAAATAAAATTACATGAAATTACAAAAAATAGGCAAATTTTTTTTTTTTTTAATTCACCAATCAATTTTTAGGTTTCAGGATTTTCTTTAACCAAACATTGTTTAAAGATGATTCTCAACCATGTGTTGAAATATAACAGAATGAATTGATAAACCATTTAACTTTATGCCATATGTGGGTAAAATGGCCATAAATGTGTTTTCTCATTCAATGCAATGTATCTATTCACTGTATATAATTTTCATGTTGATATGTTGTTGGAGCAACATGTAATGGAAAAAAGAAGTGAAATAATGGGAGTAATAGTTGGCAACACTTTCATAATATCTAATATTTCATAGGAATATTGATATGTCATTTCTTTCCCTATTCACTTGTTGTGTCTTCCAAAATGCCTGATAAACGTGATTTAAGTCGTGGTGTCCTCTACAGTGGATATGTATGATATCAATGTTTTTTGCTGATTTCCATAAAAGTGCTACATTCAGTAATTTTTAAAGACCAAGGAGTTGTTGTCCTGGTGAAACCTCCAAACAAATGGTATATCTGAAAAGCCCTGAATGTGCCCTTTACAGGACATCCAGACATCCAAAACTGTGACATGTATGGTGTCAAAGAAATTAATTAAAATATAATGTCCTTGTACATGGGCAGAGGGACCCAGGAGGTTAAAATACAGTATAATACTGCCAAAGTTTGCTAATCTGTTGCAATTTTCTCCTCAAATGAACAGACTTTTGCTAGCTCCCACATTTTTCCCATTAAGGGCATAACCAAAGTGTCGAAGGTTAATTTGCAAAACATGTCAGAAGTTAGACTATTACAGAGGGCATAGCCTATATATTATCCATGAATTCTGTGTTAGTTGAGTTCAGTGTGGTTCTTCCTCCATATCAAGGTTAACCTAAATGAAGGGGAATGAGAGCAGACATTAAAGAGAGAATTACTCCCTGGTGTTCTCAACTGAATCAATGCATTAAGCATCAAGAGTTATGTTTTATTTAAGCTAGCATGATTCTTCAATTGAAGTTGCACAGTTGGAATAAATGCTCAATACTTTGCAGGGTTGACTTTGGTCTAACATTTCAAAATAACTGATCATGGAAATTGTATTACATTAATTTATATATTACTGAAAACTTCTTGAGGTATGCATTGTGTCTCATGCTATTAAATATTCATTAGGCTTCTGAATACCCTTAAATCAAGGTCTCTGGCATTATCTGTCTCCTCACGGATGTCATTAAGCTCAGCTACAAGCCCTCTTGCTCCACACACAAACACTCTCCAGCGCATAGCAGGCCACAGATGGACACACACGGGGAGGTGTGTGATGGGAGCACGGCCTCAGACGCAGAGCTATCCCTCACAGCCATATAATAAAATAAACATGGTCACACACAGACACAAAGCTTGCTACTTAAAAGTAAACTTGTGTGTGCGCAAAAGAGGCAGAGAGGACACTAGCACGAGCGAGAGGAAGAGGTGGTCCTGGGGAGAGGGTGTGATTAGCGTATCAAGCATGCATCAGAAGCCCTCCAAGCTGTCATTGTGTTCATGGGGCGTCAAGATAAGTAGCTTTAATATTCCTAGTCATCGCGGCATAGCAACAGTTGCCTTACCCCCTCGGAGCGGTGCTGGGGCTTTCAGAGAAGCCAGGCTTTAGAAAGTTGTCTGACCTTTCCCTTGACCCCTCTGGCCTTGCCTTCTTTAGCCCTGACCTCCCGCAGGCCTAGGAACAATGAGCACAGATCCTCAAAGGCGGGAAGCTCTTGGGAGACTACACCACAAAGCAGTGCTAATGCTTTCTGTTTATCCATTTTAATCCTCTGTGGAACTAGTCTGACCTCCTGCCCTCTGCCCTGACCCCACAAACACACCCGCAACTCCCCCCGCTCACCAACCAGTCACCAAAGCTTGTGAACAAACCCCAACAACCCCCTCATCAGCATATTCTTTTAGTATATCTTGCAGCATCCCTTAAGATGGCAGAAGCATGCATTGGAATGAACTGATGGTTTTCTGGAAATAATGAATGGCCTTGAATGACCTAGAAGATCCACGCAACAATGTAGTCAGCATTGTTAAAGTTCTGTATGTTTTCTGCAGGCATTCTAAACAATAATGCTACCATATTTTGTTACTCACAACTCTCTAAAGGAAAATAAATGTTTGAATCGGTTTTTAACTGACCAACATTTGTTATGGGTAAAAGGTTACAAAACCTACTTAACCTAGTAAGCCGACTACGTATTTTAATACATGTGTTCCCAAGGATTGTTTAAATCAAAATTACGGCAATATTGCACATAGAATATCTTTCATGAAAGTCGAGAAATGCCAGTATGTCAATTCAGTACTGAAAATTGCTCTTCTATCAGCTTGAATCAGTCGGCCCATTCTCCTCTGACCTCTAGCATCAACAAGGCATTTTCACCCACAGGACTGCTGCATACTGGATGTTTTTCCCTTTTCACACCATTCTTTGTAAACCCTAGAAATGGTTGTGCGTGAAAATCCCAGTAACTGAACAGATTGTGAAATACTAATGCTCAAAATTGCTTAAATCACCTTTCTTTCCCATTCTGACATTCAGTTTGGAGTTCAGGAGATTGTCTTGACCAGGACCACACCCTTAAATGCATTGAAGCAACTGCCATGTGATTGGTTGATTAGATAATTGCATTGAGAAATTGAACAGGTGTTCCTAATAATCCTTTAGGTGAGTGTAGATCAGCAGTTTAAGACATTACATTTGTAAGCACATAACACAAAACACTTATCTTTAAATACAAACAAAACTGTATTTATTACTCTAACACATAAAACTAATATCTAACACAAACACATGCACACACACATTCACATGCATTGCAGAAAGGAAGAAAGTGAGGAAAGAATGAGTTTTAAGAGAGTGAAATGATGAAATCCCAAGTTTCTAGCAATATATGCATTCATAACACATAATCCATAATATCAATCATTAATTTAACCCTCCTGTCATTTCTTAGGCAGGGTTATTAAATTTGACATCAATGCACAAGTTCAGTTAGAATCTGGAGGTATTACTTTGTTTCGTGTTGTCTTTGAATGGGGATTCCCTTTTTGGTCCTGGCTGGAAAGGGATTTCCCCAGTTCTTTGATTCGCTGGCGGTCTTGTCTTTTGATCGACGTCTTGGAAAGCCAATCACGTGGCGTGTTGGCAGATGGATGGAAGGTCTTGTGGGTGTTGTTTGAAGTTGAAGCATGCTCGCTGTAGATTCGTTGATTGAAACTTTGCGGCAAAACTTAACTTGGAACACGAGACTCAGTGGAAATAAAAGAAACTAAGTAAAAAAAAAAGAAAAGTGAGAAAGTGAGTGTTTAGATGACTTGAAATTAAATTAACCCATTTTCTCGGATCTTGGTCTGCCACGATTGTCTGATCGTCTATCTCGTCATCTTATGTCTCTTTTTAGACTCTTGTCTTGACTTGAACTGAATCTTTGTTCGTGTTCTGAGATTATCAACTCAAAATGTCTGCCCATCCTCTTGGAGGGGTTCTGACCAATTAGACACGATTTCTTATTATAAGAACACGATACATTTTCAAACCGATTTCAATCAGCGCCATCTTCTGAATTATGAACACAGATTTACACTCATACCAGACAAGACATACTTTCAATCAGCCATTCAGTAGTTATAACAATTACAGGAATTGTGAGTTTAAGCATAATGGTCACGTGTATTAGTTATAGACACGATATGGAATTATGCAGTAGAAGGCTGTTTGAATGTAAGTCTGACAATCATCCTTTTGAATGATTTGATGCAGTTTATATGTAACGAGTTTGTGGATTTTCCTGTGGATTGTAACGGTGTCACTCAGAGTTCATTTAAAGGTCAAACGGAGATCTGGTTTGTTTCTTTGTCTTGGGCCAAACAACCTCGTTGTTATCTTTGTGTTTGTGAAGTTTGCAAAAGAGCAGTAAAGTACTTAGCTGGGGGTTTTGTCTGCTTGGCTGCAGACAGAATGGAGTCAACGTCTTTTCTGTGATAGATGGTTGATTTTGGGGTCTGGAGTGTTTATTAATTGGAGTGTATATCATTTTTATTTTGTGTGGAATTGTGTTTGAACGAATTATCTGGAAGATTAATTTGTGTCTGGTGCATCCTCAATTCCTACATTTACTTTGTGTATAGGACTATGAGTAGAAATATATTATATACGAGGTGAGATCTTACCTGCTTCGTAATGTTTATAAAGCAAATCTTAATCCTCGTTTTGTGGTATAGTTTGGTGGACCCTCCTTGCTAAGCAGCTGTTTTTGGATTCGTCTAAATTGGTACATTAGTTGTGTACATATGTAGTGGATTAGGGTTGGTTTAAGTTATAATTGTGAACACTCTTCTAACAAACTTTCAAAATTGAATAGATTGGGTTTGTATAAGAAAAATATCAATAATTATAATTATAACTTTATAAAGTAAAATCTAGCTTCTGGCAGACCTCACGCCTCTCGTAGTTCAAAATGCTTATACTGCGTTCGACGTCATCATCTTGCCGGTTACAATTTTTTCGTAAGTTTAATATGGAAGGCAGTCTTTTGGAAGCTAGATATTTTACTTTATAATGTGTTAAATATGGATATTTTTCTTATAAAAACCCATGCATACATCCATTTTATAAATTTATAATTTTTTTGGCCTTCAAATTTTGGGCTGCCATTTACTGCCATTTATAATGCTTGGAAGAGCCAAGACATATTTTAATATAACTCGGATTGTATTCATCTGAAACATAAATGTCATATACACCAAGGATGGCCTGAGGGTGAGTAAATCATGGGGTAAGTTTCATTTCTCTGTGAACTAACCCTTTAAATTTAGCTAAACGTATTGTTTTAAAGGATCCTTACTCTCTACAGAGGTAGGGAAAAGGAAAAGATATGCCATCAGCCTTTCATCCTTTTATACTGAACGGGAATTTTTTTATTTTTTTAAAGTCGAAAGATGTGACGGTGGTTTTGATGAGCAGTGTCCTTTTGTTCTGCTGACCAACTTCAGTAAAAATAACTATGTTCTGAAGCTGTCTTTCCATTCCAGCTGGATATCTGCCATGTTGTCGGATCCATCAAATGATTAATGGACAAGTCTCTTGGGATGGGTCTGATCAATTAAAAATAGATATTGAGACAGTCTGCAAGAGCGATTGAAAAACAAAAAGCATCAATTACAGAAAGATGTCGGTTCTTGTTTGGTGAACCACATTGATGACTAGACCAAATTTGCTGTGAAGCCATTTTCATTTAGTTTCTAAGCTCATGCCTTGACAACTGACAAAAGAGTCATCGCTTTGCTAGAAGGCTGTATGCTTAGAAGATCCTCGTTGAACATGTAAGAGGTAATAATTGCAAAATGCTAAGGACAATTAGCACAAATAAAGGAAGATCACAAATGACTGGAGCACAGATGGTGCATGCAGAAAAAAAAAAAAAATAGCATTTGTCCAGGATGTCTTTCCAGTTTCTTAGATTAATACTGGTAAAAATTAGATTGTCTCTGCAAGTAGAGGGTTGCATTAAAGCTCTCTCCTCTGGAGCAATCTCCCCTCAGTATTTATTTATTGAGAAATTGGTACTTTCAAAGACTGCATCACACAATCTATAGTCATCATGAGTCCTCTTCTTACCGCTTTCTTTTTTTCTTGTGAAAGACCGATTTGAGTTGTTTGAGCTGGAGCCTGACTGATGGATGTTTTGCGAGATGAATTATTTGCAGAAAGTTTGCCCTTGAAAATGAATTCATGGGAGCATAGAGGGCAAAGCCACTATAGGCAGTGGGATTTTATGAGATTTTAGTAAACCGTACTGGCCACTTACCACTTTTTGCTTTGCTTATGAGTGCCCTTAAGTCTTTAACTCACCCTTTGGTGTTGTATGTACTTTATTGACTCAGAGAAGTGTATTTTTCATTGTGGCTGTAAATCTAATGGTCTGAAATCTAATGGTCTGAAATCTAATGACTCATGACAAAGAATAGCCTTTTGTTCGTGTGATCATTTAAGTGTTGTGCCTTTTGATGGATGAAGAAATTCAAGTTATGGACTGCAAGAATATTGGCCTTGAAATGTGAAACAACTGAGCTTTAATCCTCAAGCACAGAGAGATTGTACTTCACTAAACCATTGCTGTACTTTTGTGTGTGGTAATTTAGCTTATTCACTAACCTCCTGCAATCCGCTTGCTGCGGCGAACTGTGGTGTGCAGATTTTGAGGGAATGTTTGTCAATACCTGATTCACAATTTCTGTAGTGAATTTGTCGCTAAAACAAAATAGACAGCATGTGATTTTAATTTATTATTATTAATTCAAACAAAAAGAAAAGATGACACTAGGAAACGTAACATTTCTAAAAATTGATAAATGTCTTTTTGTCTTCAAGTTGTCTAACATGACCTTTTAATGACATTTGAAGAGGTTTCAGACCTGAGTATAGCTTGACCTTGCAGCTCTGGTGGCCCTACATTGCTCACCAAGACGATTCTTCAATTACAGGCAGGGCATTCTCTGACAGCAGATGACATCATGTTTCATCTGTACTGGACAGTCTCTTTGCTCCACTTGTGTTAGTGTGACTTGAGGCAAACCTTTGGCTTTGATGAAACCATTTTGTCCAAAGTTCTTCTTTCTTCCCCATAGAGGTTATATTGGATCAGTGTCAGCAGACAAATTATTGGTGTATGACTGAAGTCAAGTAAGGTGAAAATAGGAACATAAAAAAATGAAACGGAGCAAAAGAGTGGCCTTGTCCCACTGACTCTCATTAGAAAAGTCACATGTGGTTGAGTGCACCAACAAAAGGTCAACAATGGCCAGTGTAAATGCAACCAAGAGTGAAATAATCTAATGTGGGGCAATGTGTAGCATATTTTAGCACTTTTTGTTGTTGCCAGAGGTGGGTAGAGTATCCAAAAACTGTACTCAATTAAAAGTACTTATAGAAATATATATATATATATATATATATATATATATATATATATATATATATATATATATATATATATATATATATATATATATATATATATATATATATATATATATATATATATATATATTACTTTGTATCATATATATATATATATATATATATATATATATATATATATATATATATATATATATATATATATATATATATATATATATATAATATAATATAATATAAATATAATATAATATATATATATATATAATACAATAACGTTAATATTTATATAGATATTGAATTTAAATGATTATCATAATTGGATATCTTTGCAACAAACACATGAGAGGAGAGACAAGCATTATTTCTGGCATCTGTAGCCCAAAAATCATTGCACATCCTTTGTCTAATAATCCAAAATGTTAATATTATACAAAGCAATGTTGAAATAAAGCAAAACCTGCAGAGTTTTTTGTTCAAAGGCACATAAAGGGAACTGTAGTGTTTTGAATTGTATGTATACTCAGGAATAAGCACTGTTTGGCCACTCTAAAGATTAACTCTAGGTTAGTTTTTGGTTGGCCAGTTCATTGTCCATGTGTTCATTCAGTTTATGTGTTATTTGAACAGTATACATTTTTACGGAAGGCAGTCCGCTGGAAGCTGGATATTTTACTTAATATCGTGTTAAATATGAATATTTTTCTTACAAAAAACATCAATGTGGAGTACTTTTATAATGGATGAAAACACTTTTTTTGGGGCTTCAAATTTTGGGCTACCATTATATTGCTTGGATTAGCCAGGACATTTTTTTTATTTTTTAATATATATATCTCTGATTATAATCGTCTGAAAGAAGAATGTCATACACGCCATTGAGGGTAAGTAAATTATGGGGAAATTTTTTTCATTTTTTGGTCAACTATCCCTAAGCATTAATGTCTGAAGCCTGAACCTAAACCAAGCTAGAATGAAGTGCCAGGATCCAAATATGAGGATATGAGCAAACTCAAACCTGCAAGACAATAGGAGTGTCAGAGCTGTCACCAAACCAAGAATAAAACCTTATCCAAGTAACAGAACCCTGACAAAAATGTATATGTAAAAATACATGTTCATAATGTCGGTCTCATATTCTTTTTTATGTGTATGAATTGCATAATTATACAAATATACTTTATTAAACATGGCTTAATATATTTGTTAGCCTACATATATTTTAATACAAGTTATGAACATTTGATTCCAATTTCAAACAAAATTAAAAACAATTTGACAGTGTAGACTGCCCAAAATTAATAAGAGAATTCTATGAGCATACAAAATGTTTGCATATATGTTTAAATAAACGTATTATTACAAACCCGATTCAAAAAAAGTTGGGACACTGTACAAATTGTGAATAAAAACAGAATGCAATGATGTGGAAGTTTCAAATTTCAATATTTTATTCAGAATACAGCATAGATGACATATCAAATGTTTAAACTGAGAAAATTTATAATTTTAAGGTGGAAATAAGTTGATTGTTCATGGCATCAACACATCTCAAAAAAGTTGGGACAAGGCCATGTTTCCCACTGTGTGGCATCCCCTCTTCTTTTTATAACAGTCCTCAAACGTCTGGGGACTGAGGAGACAAGTTGCTCAAGTTTAGAAATAGGAATGTTGTCCCATTCTTGTCTAATACAGGCTTCTAGTTGCTCAACTGTCTTAGGTCTTTGTCACATCTTCCTCTTTATGATGCACCAAATGTTTTCTATGGGTGAAAGATCTGGACTGCAGGCTGGCCATGTCAGTACCCAGATCCTTCTTCTACGCAGTCATGATGTTGTAATTGATGCAGTATGTGGTCTGGCATTGTCATGTTGGAAAATGCAAGGTCTTCCCTGAAAGAGACGACATCTGGATGAGAGCATATGTTGTTCTAGAACTTGGATATACCTTTCAGCATTGATGGTGCCTTTCCAGATGTGTAAGCTGCCCATGCCACATGCACACATGCAACCCCATACCATCAGAGATGCAGGCTTCTGAACTGAGCGCTGATAACAACTTGGGTTGTCCTTGTCCTCTTTAGTCCGGATGACATGGCATCCCAGTTTTCCAAAAAGAACTTCAAATTTTGATTCGTCTGACCACAGAACAGTTTTCCACTTTGCCACAGTCCATTTTAAATTAGCCTTGGCCCAGAGAAAACGCCTGCGCTTCTGGATCATGTTTAGATATGGCTTCTTTTTTGACCTATAGAGTTTTAGCCGGCAACGGCGAATGGCACAGTGGATTGTTTTCACCGACAATGTTTTCTGGAAGTATTCCTGAGCCCATGTTGTGATTTCCATTACAGTAGCATTCCTGTATGTGATGCAGTGCCGTCTAAGGGCCCGAAGATCACGGGCATCCAGTATGGTTTTCTGGCCTTGACCCTTTACGCACAGAGATTGTTCCAGATTCTCTGAATCTCTGGATGATATTATGCACTGTAGATGATGATAACTTCAAACTCTTTGCAGTTTTTCTCTGAGAAACTCCTTTCTGTGTATAGCTATAGAATGTGTAGCGCTCATGAAATCCAAAATGAGACAATATTTGGCATGACATTTCAAAATGTCTCACTTTCAACATTTGATATGTTATATCTATTTTGAATAAAATATAAGTTTATGAGATTTGTAAATTATTGCATTCCTTTTTTATTCACAATTTGTACAGTGTCCCAACTTTTTTGGAATCGGGTTTGTACGAATATATATTGTTTGCATGTATGATCTTAACATACTGCACAGTACCACATAGAAATTCATTATATAAATATCTGCAATATATGCATATATACTAATTTTACTATAGGTATTTTATATGTGGTATACAACTATATAAATCCATATAAAATCCTATATAAGCATACTGAATGTTTGCATACATGTTGTTTAAATAAACTTGCATATATAAATTAGACATATTGTTTACATACATGGCATTAACGTACAGTACCGTATAAAATGTCATCATATAAATCATTTTAATATATGTGTGTGTATATATAATAATTCTTCTATTGGTATTTCGTACATGTATAAACCTATATCTTCATATATCATGAGGATGTATATATGTGCTATGTGTACTCAAGTTAAAGTAACCACTTTTAAATCTACTCTTAAAAAGTACCAAAATAGTTTCCAAAATACTCAAATGTAACAAAGTAAATATACTTTGTTACTACCCACCTCTGGTTGTTGCAGTCCTCAACCTTCAAAGGCTGCGAGTGATAGTGCTAAAGGTATGAGTGCAATGACAGTGCCAAATCAATGTACTTTACACATCTCTCAGAATACTAATATACAATATAAATGACTTTTGTTTGAAAGTACTTGATGGGTCTCTTTACTGACAGGACTTGATTGATTGGGCTATCAAAAGTACCAAAGCATTTCAAACTTAATTTTGATCCTTGTCATTAAAGGCAAATAGGAAGGATAGCAAGAATCATGGGTGCATTTGAAAAATAGTCATTTTCTTTTGTGTAATGAATGCATTAAATATCAGCTGATATTAAAGTATTTTTTTAATTTGGTATTACTCTTGTATATTTCATACATTTATTTTAAACCAAGCATTTTAAAGTGATTTGATTTGTTTTTAGTGGTCTATAATTTATTTACACACAATAGTAAATAATTTTTAAAGAAGGGGAGGAGTCTGCATGTGTTTTATGAACAGCTGGTTCAGAGATCTAGCCAATAATTTCAGTCACTGCTCCATTCTCCAGACATAGAATATGTAATCATTATCTACTGCAGGCCCTTTTACTTCAACCAGCAGATTCATTCTTTTGTTTATAATGAAGTGTATATATTCCCCTTTAAAGGTAATGCGTTTTTATAAATACTCTTGTCCCTGGTTAAGGTTGATAGACAACTCAAAGCCATTCATTGATTGATTTTCATGTAAAATATAAATAATATGGCTGTGTGGAGCTTTCAAGTATAAGATGTGTTTCAGTATTTAATCTGTTTGTTTAGTTTCACAGAAACTGCACTTCACCTTTAATCAATTGGAAACTTCGTCATTATCAGAATTTTTGCCTTAATGAGTTCAACCATGACAGTATGAAGTCTGATCTACCGAAGTATGAACATCATCAGGTCCATGGCTTTAGATCTTCATCAAAGGGACATTCTGAGGGCCATACAGGTCATTTGAGATTGTGTTTAACACAACCTTAAGGAAGAGGATGAATCTATCCAAGTCTACCGGAATTGAAGCCTGGCGTTGGAGGCAATACAAAGTATGCTGGACGACTTTCACTTACTTACTTACTTACTGGGAAGCCATGAGTGTGGTATAGTCTGGAGTATGGATGGATGTACTGATACTGTCACCTCGTCTGTCTCATTCAGTGAGGAAATCTGTCTGCCCAAGAAAGCAGTCATCAACAATAACAAGTCCTCTCTCTAGAGATTTGACAGTGCTCAGAAAAAGCAATGAAGTAGCCTACAAATCAGGAGGCAGAATGGTGGACAAGGAAACAAAATTGAACAAGGATGTAATGTCTGCAAAGAGGGATTGCAAGGAGTGTCTGGGCCATGAATATACCAACAACAGCAGTGTGAATATCTCAACAATGAGTCAGCAGGTACAATAGGGTTGAAATGATTTCTTGTAAAGAAAAAGAGACACTGCAATTGGATGTAATGGATGAATTAAATGATAAACAAAGATGCAGATATGGTACAAGTCAAATATGCTTGTTGTAGCATGATTGTGGCGGTCATACTATATGTGCATCAGTTTCATACTATATGTGCATCAGGTTTTTACAAAACCCTCAATAGGGTAAACAATTAAGGAATAATTGACGACGAGCTGAGGTGTGCATTATTTTGTGCATTATCAATGGCCTGAAGTCAGTTATTCCGCTTGTACAATGGTCACCACACCTCAAAACATTGTTCAGATGATTTATTTCAAGACGTTTTGTCTTTAAAACGCTCTTGTGAGCAGGACTAATTTCTTACACATCTAAACCCAAGCCTCTGTTGCTAATTCCAAAACGTTATTTTAGAGCTAGTAACGGATATCAGACTAATAGGGAGAGGGAGAGGTACCAGGCTGAAGCCCTGCGGTGTCAGGAGCATAACCGGCACCAGAGCGCTCTTTCACAGCTGGTGCTGAAGCTACACCCACACCAGCACAGCACCCAAATATCTGGTCCAACCAAATTATTCTATTATATTACCTATTGGAAAGAAGCCACTAAATTACAAAAGAAGATGGAACTTTTACACCTGAAAACATCATCAATCGTTTTATTTATATATGTATGTGTGTGTGTGTGTGTGTGTGTGTGTGTGTGTATATGTATATGTGTGTATATATGTGTATGTATGTATGTGTGTGTGTATGTATGTGTGTATATATGTATATGTGTATATATCTATGTATGTGTGTGTGTGTGTGTGTGTGTGTGTGTGTGTGTATGTGTGTATATATGTATATGTGTATATATATATGTATGTGTATATGTGTGATTCTCGATTTAATCAGCCAGCATAATTTTATTTACACTTATTTTTTTTAATTTATGGTATTCAGACACGTTTTGAACACATAACCCAATCCCTAAACCTACCCATTTGTGTATTATAAAAAACGGGATATAACAGGCAGATACGACTGCAGGCACAATTTACTCAAAAAGTACAAATATTCCAAGTGTTCCGAGGCCAAACGATCGATTTGTGTGAAGAAAATCCTCAAAAGCGATCAGAAGCATCCGCCGAAGATCATTAATACATTTCAAAAATTGCCACCGGTCAGCTTTGACAGCATTGGCTGTCGTATGTCTCGTGAGCAATTGCGTCATTACATCGGCTTTTATTGTAAAATGCCATTGGCTCTCGTGTGTCTCATGACCGATCTCATCATGCTAAAGAGGTGGGTGTATCATTTGAAAGAATATGACTGGACTGTGTGTGTTCACGGAGCGGAGGATTGGATCATCATTTGAGCGATTAAAACATTAAGATGAACTCTGTTCTTCACATAAAGATATCGTATGACTTCAGAAGACTTGGAATGCAACATGAGTTAATACTTTTATACTGTTTTTGGTCATCTTTTGCAATAAATACCTGTGATACGGATGCTGCCTGTCATTCACTTACATAGGCATCACTTCCGTGGATCCATCACAGAATTTTCGGCGATTCCGTGAAACTGACACAGGTTTAGAGTTAAGGGGCCATGTTCATTTCATGGAATTCTGTGAGATCAGGTTGCACTAGAAGCAAATTAAATCATAGAAACAGACTCAATGGTTTCCACAAAGCCATGTTCAAGTGTTAGCAAGAGGCAATCTTGATAAGCAATCAGCAACAGTGTTCAATGAACCAGGTCTGTATTGGACATTGTAGTCAAACTCCATTAAGCGTGCACGCCATTTCTCTGCAGCCCAGACACGATGGTGCTTCCTTCTCGACAATGGAGTATTTTCATTCAGCATCAGACAAGGTTGAAGCAAATGCGATGGTTCTTTCTGTTCCTGTGTCATCCTAAGTCAAGACAGTGCCAGCACCATAGTCTGAGGCGTCACAGGAGAGTATTGTGCTGTGATTGGAGTTGAATAAGGAAAGAGCAGGACTATCCACTATTGTCCGTTTGACACGATCAAAACTTCCTTGTGCTGCAGTAGTCCAGTGGAATTCAGTCTTTACGAAGTAAGGCTCTCATTGGCTCAACCAGAGTAGCGTAAGCAGACACAAACTTGCTGTACCAGGCACTAAGACCCAGAAAAGACTGTAGGGTAGCTGTATCAATAGGAGGGGTTGCATTTGTAATTGCAGTAGTATAGTAAGCCTTCATGGGTAAGGAAAACACTTTGTCCTCTGCTCTCCTCATGTAATTGTACTTGGTAGTATGCATTTTTGAGGTCAAGAGATGAGGACATCACTGATCCATGCAACTCAGACAGTATATCTTCAATCAGTGGTAGAGGATGACTATCTTGTACCACAGCATTGTTAGGTTCCCGTAGATCAACACACATGTGAATTGTGGTGTTCTTTTGTTTTGAGACCACAATTTGAGAAATCCACTCAGATGAATCAATCTTCTCAATTATGCCATTCTCCTCTAGTATCTTGAGTTTGTCTGACACTGCCACTCGTGCCGATAGAGGTAAGTGACAGAGTTATTGTTGTACAGGCTTAACTCCAAGCCGGATCTTCACTTTGTGTGTGAAGTTTTTTGCACATCCAAATCCAGCAACAGTCGGAATGGAAACAGGACTATAAGCAGAAACAAGTGAGATGCTGGATGGTTGAAGCATTGCACAGTGAGTAGCAGGTTCAATCAAGCGACCACCCTTAATCTCGATGTCCAGTGCTTTACTCAAGTCACATCCAATGGGCCTTATTCATGAGACACAAGCAGAACTAATTTGTGTGTAAATCGTTCGTAAAGCCGTTCTGACATAGACGTTCGAATTCACGAACATTATTTGTATTTTCAGAATGTTAGTTGGTATGAGTTGGTGTGTTCTTATAGGCAAACTGATGACATTACATTTTGATGCACTATGTACCATAATATTTAATGAGTTGATTCGCCCTGTTTTTTTGTTGTTGTTTTTTTTACTTTTCAACTTTGATACTCCAGCGGTAAGAGGTAATGTATTGTATATTTGTTGCCCTTCTGTTTCTAAACAGTGCATCAGCAGAGCTCTCTTTCTCTCTGCAGAAAACTCTTCTCCACCGATAGCAAGCAAGTAGTTCTGAAATAACTTTTCCCACGCATCAAAGGACAGTTTCGGTTCACCTGGGCATTCCAGGAATGCTACTGGTGGTTGTAAAGGCTATCTTAACATCCTTGTCGCCACTTGTCATGTTGAAGGAGGAATGAATAAAAAGCAAACAGAACACAAGCAGTAACTAAGGGTGCTTCTCAGTATCCCTTCTTGTTTACTCGCTCCTCTGTCATCTCAACTCTCTAATTGGACATCTCAACTCTCTAATTGCACTGCAAGGATCGAGGAGTGAGGAGGCTTCCTGAGGAGTCATGAGTGAGGATACACAGGTGTATCTTTTGCGGAAGTGTTTTATCGACTAAATGTGGCGCACATATAAATTCTCCTCCCCCTTGAAGTTGAAGTTGAAGTTGAAGTTTATTCGTCATTACACATGTACAAGTACAGTATAACGAAATGAAGTTTGGAGCAAGCCTCCGGGCCGCAGCCGATTATTCAGGCGCCGCCCTACGCTCTCCAGAAATACAAGAATGCAATTTAGCAAGCATTACATAGCAAACACAACAAAACATAAACATAAACATAAACATGACACAGTACACGTGGTCACGTGGTGGGATTTTTTTGTATGGAGTGGGAGAGGAGATAGATAACAGACAGGCAGACGGATGGAGGGGGGAGGGAATGAGGTCGGGTATGTATGGTGCGAGTGAGTCTGAGATTGTGTTGTGTGAGAATGTTAGCCATAACTTCAGATGTTTTCGAGTTCAGTTCTATGGTTTGTCCTTGAAGGGAGATAAGGCAGTGCACAGGGAAGATAGCAGGCCAAGCTGTCAGGCTGAAATCCCAACCGAGAGATAAGGACAAGTGAGGTTTGTTGGGCTAGTTGATTAGGTCAGGCAAATACAATTTATTATTTTTTAATCCATTTGATGATCTTCGGTAATTTGTCCGGATCATAATCAATCAATCAGATCTGGTCCTCAGCATTCGCGTCCGGTCTGTGCAGTTTCCCTAGACATTACGTCCAAGCCTCATGGCCAGACCGGTTACAGTCCGTAAAAGTTCACCGATCTGACCCCCGATAGAGCCCACTCTACCCTGCGTATCCGCAGTCCGGACTGCGTTGTTACGGTTCAGTTCCTCAATTCCTATCACTTTCTGATCTAATTCCTTCAGACGGTCACACACAGCCCCGAAGCATTCTTTAATTTCCACAGACAGCGGCTGGGTGAATTTGCTTGCAGCTGTCTTACCAATCTTCCGATAGGTCAGGGCAATCCCAAAGCCAAAGAATAGGAACCCCGCCATCAATAATCCAATCATGTATAAATCTTCCGCATCCTCCCCAGACAGAGCCTCCAGGCACAGGACTTGCCAGTTGTTCCATGCGTCCCTCGCAAAGGTCCCGTCCGGGCAGGTGGGTTCTCCCGGGGCACCCTTCCTTAGTGAGAATCTTGTCGATTGCGCTGATTGACCAGTTAATCAATTCCATTTCAGTATTTTCAGGAGTCCAGCAAAGCAGCGGGTCAGAGAGAAAGAGAAGAGACGAAACACTAGACAAAACAAAACAGCGCGAGAGCCAGCAGGGAGCAGAGTGAAAAACACGTCTGCACGGATAGAAGGACAGATGAGGAATGATGAGTATCCTGCTTTACATCTTGCCACAGTTTATTAATTATTATTATTATTATTATTATTATTATTATTATTATTATTATTATTATTATTATTATTGTTTATATGTACAAGACACAAAGGGATTTCAAATTACAACAACTGTAGTAGGACAGTTGCAGAATTTTCAAAGCACAAGAAAATGAACAAAAATGAAACAAACTTTAATACTATACAACAAATAAAAAAAAACAGTTAATAACTCTGAATAATTCATTGTTATTAATAACTGGTAATATAAAAAAATACTGACAAATGTGGTATTTTTGTGGAGGTTGAAACTATTACAATATAAATAATTGTATGTAATGTTCAAGAATCCCGACGTGCAGGATAAATCCAGCGATATAGAGTCATCATTAATTGACAGTGCTTTGAAGTGACACTAAAGGGAGCGAGGATATATAATTTTTCCTTAATTCAATTATCTTGAATTGCGCCCTTCCCTTGCATCTGAAGGGGTGGAGCTAAGACGCAAGGAAAGGAAGCTAGGAAAAGAAACGGGGATGCACAAATAAGAATTGAGAAGCACCCTTTGCATTAATTTTACTCAACTCTCATAGTTTTTCTTCTATGCAGTTCTTACATCAGATGAACATGTAAACACCACATTGCCACCTAGTGGACATGAATGGTATAGCAATGCAATGGAAAGAGAACGCAACAGCTGTGGGTTTTGCTGTTGTAAGCTGTAAAGACATTTGAGAGAACTGAAATCATTTGGTGAAGTGATATGGAACTGTAATGCGGTCAAGACCTGCCTTGAACTACTTATGCCGTGCATTTCCCTGAAAATAATTGCACACCTTAGAATGTTTGTCAGCCAATCAAATTTAAAGCATTCAACAGCCCCGTAATATAAGTAGATAACTGCTCATTATAGCATAATAATTTTGCACCTAGCACGTATTTGCCTTGTTTCTGTTGTGTTTAATGTCAAAAGCTTCTGCTGTTTACCAGTCTGTGTAATGATTTTTGACCATGATAAACAAAACCAACGTTTTATTTCACTTTGAGAGTTTTTGTGAAAATGTCAAAAGTAAAATTATATAAATGTGTTTTTCTCAGCGGATGTTAACCAAGGCAACAAAGTTTTAGACTGGCAGCTAGTAGCTAGTTTCTCTTGGCATTCATTTGCTGACCACTGACGTGAGGCGAATTCTAAATTTTTACACCTTTGATGGGCATTTCGGGAAAGGGGTTGCCATTTGTGGGGGTGTCCAAATGGAAATTAACAACGGATTCCAGCCCTTTCACAGGTTCGTTAGCAAACATGTGATGGTCACTTCAAAGTAGTAATGATTTATGGTCATTTTCTGCCCTTCGCAGTGAGTAGGGCATAGGGATGCTCACTTACGATTGGATTTGTCCCTACAACTTGCATCATTTTATTCACCGAGTTGCATTGGAGTTCTTACAAAGCAAAATACGTTGCATAAATTGATTTAAAGTTCAAAGATCAACCTTTTGGGGACCCAGTGGGACACAAGGGTGAAGATGGTCTTGTCAGCTTATGCGCCTTATTCTTGAAATGTGCTTGTCCTGGCCGACTCTAGAGTGTCAATGTGCCTTGAAGGATGGAGCCAGAGGTTAGAGTTCCCAGGACTCAGGCGTCAAGCCTTGTGGCAAAATTGAGATGTGTGAGCAAATCACATCCACTTGCAGACAGTCAGAGACAGCAGAGTTTGACCTATGACCCTGCAAGGAGGAACAGTGTGCTAAATGTGTGCTATTTCATTTAAGTATTCACTCAGCCTTGCGACATGAATCCAAAGCCTACATTTTTGAATTGTTGTTGTTAAATTATAAATGCAATTAGCACCGTTTTCTCAAATAAGCTGTCAAATCTGCACAGAAAGTGATTACAATGCTACATGTCTGCTACACTCAAATAATTCATAACTTTGCTGTCTCTTGCAATTACAGAATAGTGATTTACTGATTTATTCATGTAATGTTTTTTTTGTCTTTCATGTCTCTTCCATAATTTCTTGTAGGCTGGACTTTTCCGTCACTACATCCACTATATGAAATGGAGATAACATTATTTACCCTTATGCTTACCAAGGCTGCATTTATTTGATCAAAAATACAGTAAAACGTTAATATTGTGAAATTTTGCATAACCAGCCAGTGTTCCAAACTATCTGCTTACCTTAGCTTGATTTGCAACGGTAAGCTTGTAATAATGTTTTTAATTCCAGTGGTACTGGTGGATTTTCATGGAAAATTGAAGCATAACACATAAAGAAGGTGTCCCAGCTAATAGGCTATATTGCGTGTGAGGATGTTGGAGGTGGAGATTTATAGCCTTTTCTCACAGCACTTTTAAACTTATCAATTTGATGGCGGATCCAGAAAGGTTCAAACGACGATCACCAGTGACAACTGGAGACTCACCCATTGTAAAATGCAAAAGACTTCAGACTTTCAAAGTGGCTACCGAAAAAAAGAGACTTCAGCCGGGCCCATGCAAAAACAAGGATAAAAAGGGCTTTTGAAAGGTGGCGTTTTGACTCCATTTTGAAGGGGTTCAACAGACGCAGAGACGGCTTTTTTTCTACTGGACAGGTAGGCCTAAGACATTTCAATGGTTCATTTGTAACAGTAGCACACTTGTTCGCTTAATTCATACAGTTACAGAGTGTTCTTTGTTGTGCCTTTCTCGTTTTGCTATGTGCATTATGGTAAATATCTATTATTTTGTGCTAGCTATGAGAGGGAGCAATTCACCTCTACTCCACATTAATTTGTTGTTATAGGATGATTAGACTGCACAGAAATGGAAATTGAACTACAGGTAGCCCTAATATACATTAAATGCACACAATGCTGATGTTACCATTTAACAATTTGAAAACAAGTATAATTTGCATGGTTTGACGTGATATAAGCGATCGTTAGATTTAATCATAACGATTTATTGCAATGCTTTTTTCCCTTAGTTGGTCAGAACAAAAGTGAATGTTAGCTACTTGCTTGTTCAGATGACATTCTTATGTTGGTCATACTTTCAAACAGTAGAATCTGTGATTCTGAATGACAGTATCCACACCGGCGCAGTGACTGACAGCCGCACCTTCTCCTCAAAACAGTGGATTCATCCGCGCTGTGCCGAGCTGAGGCACAATTCACGTAAAGTTGATAATTCCGCGAATAACTGCAATTGCAGATTTTTAACAGATGGCAACAGAGGGAAAACATATATTATATAAACATATATAAACATACACTCACCTAAAGGATTATTAGGAACACCATACTAATACTGTGTTTGACCCCCTTTCGCCTTCAGAACTGCCTTAATTCTACGTGGCATTGATTCAACAAGGTGCTGAAAGCATTCTTTAGAAATGTTGGCCCATATTGATAGGATAGCATCTTGCAGTTGATGGAGATTTGTGGGATGCACATCCAGGGCACGAAGCTCCCGTTCCACCACATCCCAAAGATGCTCTATTGGATTGAGATCTGGTGACTGTGGGGGCCATTTTAGTACAGTGAACTCATTGTCATGTTCAGGAAACCAATTTGAAATGATTCGAGCTTTGTGACATGGTGCATTATCCTGCTGGAAGTAGCCATCAGAGAATGGGTACATGGTGTTCATAAAGGGATGGACATGGTCAGAAACAATGCTCAGGTAGCCCGTGGCCTTTAAACAATGCCCAATTGGCACTAAGGGGCCTAAAGTGTGCCAAGAAAACATCCCCCACACCATTACACCACCACCACTAGCCTGCACAGTGGTAACAAGGCATGATGGATCCATGTTCTCATTCGGTTTACGCCAATTCTGACTCTATGGCTCAACAGAAATCGAGACTCATCAGACCAGAGCAACATTTTTCCAGTCTTCAACTGTCCAATTTTGGTGAGCTCGTGCAAATTGTAGCCTCTTTTTTCCTATTTGTAGTGGAGATGAGTGGTACCTGGTGGGGTCTTCTGCTGTTGTAGCCCATCCGCCTCAAGGTTGTGTGTGTTGTGGCTTCACAAACGCTTTGCTGCATACCTCGGTTGTAACGAGTGGTTATTTCAGTCAAAGTTGCTCTTCTATCAGCTTGAATCAGTCGGCCCATTCTCCTCTGACCTCTAGCATCAACAAGGCATTTTCGCCCACAGGACTGCCGCATACTGGATGTTTTTCCCTTTTCACACCATTCTTTGTAAACTCTAGAAATGGTTGTGCGTGAAAATCCCAGTAACTGAGCAGATTGTGAAATACTCAGACCGGCCCGTCTGGCACCAACAACCATGCCACGCTCAAAATTGCTTAAATCACCTTTCTTTCCCATTCTGACATTCAGTTTGGAGTTCAGGAAATTGTCTTGACGAGGACCACACACCTAAATGCATTGAAGCAACTGCCATGTGATTGGTTGATTTAGATAATTGCATTAATGAGAAATTGAACAGATGTTCCTAATAATCCTTTAGGTGAGTGTATAAAACAATATATTTTTAAATGTAATTTATTCCTGTGATGGCAAAGCTTCTTTTCATCATTAATTTTCATTTCATCATTAATTTCATCATTTCAAAATGCTGATTTGGTATCTAGAAACATTTCAATGTTGAAAACTGTTGTGCTGCTTAATATTCTTTGTTGAGACCATGATTCTTTCAGGATTTTTTTGATGAATAGAATGTTCAAAAGAACATTTATGAAATAGATTTTTGTATATTGTAAATTTTTACTGTACCTTTTAATACATGTTTACTTGCTGAATAAGTGTTAATATCTTGAAGAAAAAAAAAAAAAAAAAAAAAAATTTATCCCAAACGTTTGTGAATTAGTTTTAGTTATTTGAGTTGAGCTGCTTAACTGTCTAAAGTAAGCATCATTGAGTCTGCTGATCTCTCAGCCTAATGTTGTAGTAGTTCTAGGTTTGCAAGGTCAGTCCTGCTAAATGTGTCGTCCCACTCGTACCAATTAAGATAGCATATTAAGAAACTGTTAACACTTCAAAAGTCCAAGGATTGGTGCTATCACTGCCATTGAGTCTGTGAAGTCGTGTATTGCAAAGTCTTACCCAAGTCCTTAGTTAATCCCCCTCTCGCCCCACAATCCATAATTTCATGTGGTGCAAATGCAGAGTTTGGTACAAATATATAGGTAAATCATGGCCAGCAGCACAAAACATCCCAATCATACTCACAACCTCACGCCATTTATCTCTCATCAGACAAACTGAATGTGCCCTAAATGTGGGATAAAATTAGGGGAAAAGTGGTTGCTTATCGAGGAACTCCCAGGTGGCAGTGCTTAATGTATAATTATGGCGTGTGGAATGCGGCTTTCATTTTGAAGAGAGCAACGGTTTAATTACAGAGCTACCTCTTTATAGAAGAGTCTCTGCGTCTGCTGCCGTTGTCAGCTAAAAAACTCTGTGTGATCCCATGTTCTGATACTCCACGTCTCATTAACCTACCGGTGCTGCTTGTGTTTTTCCTTGCAGAACTGCAAGACGTTAGTCTTCTAAAAGGCTGTGGAAGAGTGCCTTCAGCAGCCTCTGTGTTGAAATCGAATGTTTGAAGTTGCAGCTCTATATCTGATGACAGTCAACTGCAGAATGAGGGGCAGATGGTAGACGTGCAGTCAGTGATGAATCATGTATATCCACCTCATTATTGTCGAAATGGTAAAAAGACATTGTAAACATATAGGCTGTGCATCATATTTAAACATATATATGAATATACCATCTATACAGCTAGCAACCTCCATCTTATATGTCCTCTGAGATTTTGAAGCTGATGCTGAATGGCAGTAATTTTTTTTCAAAGCACATATTAGGACTCCATTCCAGAGACGGATTTGCAGTAGTGAGTCTATTGACCATAAGCTAAAGTCCTTGACAAACAGTCTGTATACTATCATTGAGCACCTGAAAGGTTCCTCCAGAGATCTAGCTTTTGCACTCCAAGAAATACTCACACTTACACGCAACAAAAAAATAAGACCTGGTCACTTTGTGAATCTCTTTTCTTTACAGAGGCATTAATGTTTCCAGCATCCCAATTTCCTGCACTATAAATCTGAATCTTTTCAACCTGATGGCAAGCTTTGGTTGAGTGAAAATGCATTCAATTTGTACCAAGCTATTCTAGATAATCAATAGGTTTCTCATCTTGAGAAAACTTGATCTATTAGTAGGATGAAATGTAATGCTTTGCTTTAAAGGTACCCTGCCACACAAAACCATTTTTACTTGTATTTTTTTTTTTTTTTTTTTTTTTAGGTCCATATGTGTTTGTGTTATGTCGTGAATGTGAAAATGAACTGCTACCTCCTCTGTCTCTCTAGCCACTGAAAAGAAATAAGCAGAGAAATCAGGCCAGTTACAAAAGCTGGTCAGTATGACCTAGTGTTGCCTGAGCTCATTACTATTCATGAGCTCACCCAGTTGAGACCGCCCCCTCATAATTTGTCTAGCTTAGTGACAGGTGGTTCTTGTGGTGCTTATACCAGAAGAAGCAAT
Organism: Paracanthobrama guichenoti; assembly: GCA_018749465.1. Classification (NCBI taxonomy): domain Eukaryota; kingdom Metazoa; phylum Chordata; class Actinopteri; order Cypriniformes; family Gobionidae; genus Paracanthobrama; species Paracanthobrama guichenoti. Next base: position 34,397,715 of record CM031956.1, on the reverse strand, counting down.
TTCTGCAGCGATTCCAGACTATAGTAAACAAAGTTCCTCTACTTGTTGCGCTGGATAAAGGATGCTGATAGCCAGGCTCTCATTGGCTAGCTGTTAGCCAGTCAAGCAGCTTAGCTCGTTGAATATTAATGAATATTAATGAGAACTGGCACAAATCAAGCCGAGTCTTCCTGCAGGCTTTCTATACCATGCTAGAATGGCTTGAAACAAGGTAACAAGGCATTTTTTTCCACAAAAAAATGTTACAGAGTCCATGGTAGAACTTGAGACATTACCACAAAAGTAATGAAATGCGTGTGGCAGGGCACCTTTTAAAGGAATAATTTGCCCATTAATAACCACTTCACAAGCAAGGACCATGCCACAACCATGAATGTTGGATAATTATTTATTAAAGAAGTTAGGGATGAATAGGGAGAGGATGAAGAGGAAAGGAGAAAGGGACGGTAGTCAGGCTGTATGGGCATCTGTTGTTGGGCGGCCGGGAGACTCAGAGTGGGGGCATCATCTCAGTTAAATGTAGGCCATGTGATAAGGACTTCCCGATACAACCTGGAAGGGAAGAGAACAGGGGATGGTAAAAATGGTTGAATGGATGAGAGAGGGAGGGGAAAGGAGGGTTTGAGAGAATGAGACAAACAGTACTGCAAGGGGCGGCCCAATATAAGGTTTTGAGAAGGTAGATGATTGGTTGAGGCGTGGCCCTGCTCCCGAACCTCAGTTAACTAGTTAACTCCATATATGAGATTTAAGAGTAGTGACCAAAAAATTATGTCCAGAGGGGATATTTATTTTTAATGACCCTGCAAGTTATTTTTTTCTTATTTTTGGTTAAACGATAAATAAATAATTCACAATAATATTATAAAGTTTCAAATATGAATAAAGAAAGGAAAAAAACTGCTAAGGACAAAAAAAAAAAAAAAACACTATTGAAAAATCATTCTATATTCCAAGTCTGATGAATCCAGACAATAGCAAGAAACAGACTGAAATTTAAGCCATTGTTCAATGATTTGGCATATCTTTACTTCTGCCATATGTACAGTAGTGGCCAAAAGTGATGTCCGGTCTAAGAAATTTGACAATGCTAAATTGTGTGGACATCATTTTTGGATATCATACACCAAGACGCATCGCCACAAGAGAGACGAGAATGTTGTAGTCAATACATGTTTTTTGCCTGTGAGCTTTTTGCCTTTCTATGCTTTTTTTAAAAATTTAAATAAAAAAAATTATAGTTACAGTAGTTTGCCCTTTTTCCCAAATAATTTAGGCGTATAAATCACCATCCTCTATACTATAGGGAAAACGGAAGATCTGGCATTCTCGTTGAGATTAAGTAACATAAAAAAGGGTTATTCTTTTAAAATGCTTAAAATGAAAATATGGCTTTTATCAAAACAATGACACTAATACAAGGGGAAATACAGTACTTTTGCAGGTATTTTCTCCTTAAAGGGGTCATGAATTGAGAAATCAACTTTTCAGCCTTTGATATATAAAAGTTCATCGTGATATAAGAATATCCTGTAAGTTTCGGAGCTGAAAACTTCCTTGTTAGTCAAAGAAAAGGCTCAGCAAACGATCGATCTCAGAATGTGCCAACCTTGACGTCAGGTTGTGGTGAAACGCTGCCTCCACATAAGAATAAGTACGCCTGATTCTGTAGCCCTGCCCACCGACTCGTAGAGCTAAACGGATCATGCTACCGAGCAATAAACATGCCGAAGATAGCAAGATATTGCACTGTGCCTGGTTGTGGAAGAACACAGTCGCTGCATAAGCTTCCGTCGGATTCTAATATTAGGAATGTGTAGTTGAACTTTATTTTTAATGAAGGTCCAGCTCACGTGGGGAAGACATTGCGTGTTTGTTCCTTCATTTCAGCACGGATTCATTTCTAAACAAGAGACTGGATTTGCAGACAGGATGAGATTATGAATGAATGAATAAATTAAGTAACACACTTGTGAGCAAAACATTTTTTTTATATGTGATTTAGTATTGCATTGTTACAGATCGTTTGTTATCTATTGATTATGTGTACGTGTGTAACTGAACATAATTTAGCACACTGTCAAAGGCTGAAGAATCCTTTATTTGAGGTGTTGCTGGTTCATTGCGTGATCAGACTCAGACATGTATGGGCCAGGGCTCGCAAAGCCCAACGTCCCAGGGCTAACTTATGTTTGCCAGACGGACTATCAAAACGTAAGCCCGTCAGAATCTTAAATAGTGAAATAACAGTCCTTTCTTGATGTGCGTTGTTCACTCTCTTGACTTGATATTTGAAGGAAAAATATGGAATTGCAGAAGTTTTGATCATGCTGATTTGTGAGGCCGTGTGCGTGTGTGTGTTAGTGATGCATGGTTTGCGGTTATGCCACCGATCGGACGGGCCAAGTAATAAAAAAAATAACATTCCAATTAATTGCAGGTGGATGAGAGATAAAACATTGTGTTTGTTTGATTAAAGACACTTTGCGAGCCCTGTAGGCAAATCATTCCGGTTGCCGTTTTCCCACACGCTTTCAAAACAGTCCCTCACGTGTACTCACGGGGGAGCCGGAGCTCATTATAATATGCAAAGCTTATCCAATCATAGCAGTGGGAGTTTACTTCCAAGTCTTCAGTGCGGCACAGCCATAAAAAAAACGTTCCATGAGAGTGGCTCAAAACCAGGGTAGAAAATAGCCTATTGCTCATTCATTATTATGCTTTTGAATGTAAAAACCACACGAACGTCATAAGTTGATCTCAGACAACAGTATAAAAAATTAAAAAAGCCAGTTCATGACCCCTTCAAGAAAACCAAAAGAAATGCTGTTGTGATGCTATGACTTATATCTCAGTATGATATGACTTAATATCTCATAATATTGACTTACAACTTGCAATGTTACAATTTTATTTTATTATTCTCGTAATTTTTACTTTTTGAATTTTGATATTACTTAAAATAATTACTTTTAATTTTACAATATTGTTTGAAAAACCTTTATTCTTAATGTTACAATTTTATTCTTGTTTTTTTATTCTCAATATTAATAAGTTAATCATCCAATGTTAGAATTTTATCCTTGATCCTTGAATTTTATTCCCATCAAAAGCCTAATGAGAGAATATTCTCAAAACAACATTGAGGCAACTTAATGTTACAGCTTTGTATTCTCATAATTAAGTTGTCCTCCACATTTTTACTTCAATCGCTACTTTTGATGTTACAATAAAATTTTACTCTTACTTTATCCTTTTTAATGTAATGAAATTACTGTAAGGATTACTACTTTAAATCACTACTTTAATGTTAGTTTAATCATAATTATTCTTGTAAAATGCCTATTATAGATTTTCTTTAAATCTTTTTTTTTGTGTGTGTGTGTGTGTGTGTGTGTGTGTGTGTGTGTGTGTGTGTGTTTATTTTAACGTGCCACTAAAACTGAAAAACCATACCTTTTGGGTTTCACAGAAGAAAAGGAAAAAGTACAGGGTTGGAACCACTCGGGATAAGTAAATGATGTCAAACTTTTTTTTTTTTTCGGTGAACCGTTCCTTTTAAGCCTTTGTTATCATTTAGCACTGTCAATATAAAAAAGTAATGCAAAGATCAAAGCGGAAAGACAAGATGAACTATATGAAATACATTATTCAGTAGTGGTGGATACTGCTGAGACCACCTAGAGCAGATTTTTGAATAATTGCCCCCATAATGGCATTGGCTGTGCTTTTTGATGTGAAAGAAAGATAAATATTTCACATGCTGGTTCGGAACGCAGTCATTAATATCACTATGGCATCAAGACTGACCTGTGGGAATGTGTTCTGAAGAAAGCACTTCCTGTGGCATTCCTCTATTTGATTTCCTGCAGTAACCTTGGCGATCGGCTCTTATGGGCCAATTAATTCAGGTCACAGTTTTATCTTATTGGTCCATGCAGCAGAGTACCCAGCGCTGATGCAGCCTGAATACCAGCCAGGAAGAAATGATTCTTCGCTCCCCTGGCTCCTATTGGCGCCTACCTGACACCACTCCCAAACTGGGCAAGTCCTTGGTCTGAACCCAATCTCAGCTGTCAGACCAGGGACCTTTCAACTTCCCTTTTAATTTACCCTGTGTGTCTTTTCCCTGTAGAAAAAAAAGAAGCTTTTTTATGCACATCAATCTTTTGTAAGCTGTCTGTAAGGCTGTTCATTTTATTTGCGTCTCATGGCAATAGGGTGTAAGAAGACTTCGGCATGCGTGTTTGTATGTGTTGGCATGAAAAGGGGCAGGCTTGTGCTTCTGTGAGCAGCTTGCAGATTACAAATTAGGCCCACATCCTTTGCAGAGCTCGTGGGTCTTAGTCTGAGAACCTCATTACCTATTCAGGTCACTACAGGACAACAAAGCTGGTCTGCTCAGAATAAGCTGAATATAGCCAATGCACTAAGGGACGTTCGGCTTATTCAGGCCCTTGATTTCAGCTCCTCCAATAAAATGGCAGCTTTGATGTCAGGTAGGTAGGCCTAATGGACAACTAATGAGCCATCACATGGTGACCAGGCATTTTGAATACATGTCTGATCTTAGGATTAAAAGGCCTGGCTTGAGACACTGGGAGATGAAAGATGAAAATGGCTGAATATTTAAATTTTCAAAGCTACATCAGCCATACATGTTTTAGTGCTCAAGCTTTGCTATGTTGTTGGTGTTTTATGCTTTTCTACAACAGATTACTAGATGCTTTAGGGGGCTTGTCATATGAAAAGATCTTGTAGAACAAGCTTTTATTTCCTTTTTTTATACATATGCATAATCCTCAAGGTCATGTATACACTATATATAACTTTGTGTGGCCTTCAGATTATGTCAAGAACAGTGCATAGAGAGCTTCATGGAATGGGTTTCCATGGCCAAGCAGCTGCATTCAAGTGCAATGCAAAGCGTCCGATGCAGTGTGGTGTAAAGCACGCCACCACTGGACTCTAGAGCAGTGGAGACGTGTTCTCTGGAGTGACAAATCACACTTCTCTGTCTGGCAATCCGATGGACGAGTCTGGGTTTGGCAGGAGAACGGTAGTTGTCTGACTGCATTGTGCCAAGTGTAAAGTTTGGTGGAGGGGGGATTATGGTGTGGGGTTGTTTTTCAGGGGTTGTGCTTGGCCTCTTAGTTCCAGTGAAAGGAACTCTTAATGCTTCAGCATAACATGTTGGACAATTTCATGCTCCCAACTTTGTAGGAACAGTTTGGGGATGGCCCCTTCCTGTTCCAACATGACTGTGTATGTGCACAAAGTAAGGTCTATAAAGACATGGATGAGCAATTTTGGTGTCAAGAAACTTGACTGGCCTGCACAGAGTCCTGACCTCAACCCGATAGAACACCTTTGGGATGAATTAGAGCAGAGACTGCAAGCCAGGCCTTCTCATCCAACATCAGTGCCTGACCTCACAAATGTGCTTCTAGAATAATGGTAAAAAATTCCCATAAACACACTCCTAAGCCTTGTGGAAATTCTTCTCAGAACATTTGAAGCTGTTATAGTTGCAAAGGGTGGGTCAACTCCACAATAAACCCTACGGATTAACCAGAGAACTGCACAGGTTTGGGGCCCTTTAGAAGTTTTGACATGCTCTGACATTTGTGTTTTTTTGTTTTGTTTTTTTCAGTTGCTTATAAATACATTAATGGCAAAAGTGTCATTTACACTGCATTCAGCACAAACTGGGCTACCATATGTTTTTTTTTTTTTTTTTTTTTTTTTTTTTTGTAAAACCTTTTAACAGCTTTATGATTTTGTAGATTTTTCGGATATACAGGCACTTAAAGTTCATGGTACTGAATTCCTTCTTGGCTGTACCCAGGCATTGCTGTTGATTTAACTGGCTTATACGGTTTAAGAATAAAGCAGTAACATTACGATCAAAGTCCTTTTGTGTGTTTTTTTTGTACATTGTGTGTAAAGGCTTGAACTTTCATGTTCATATTCATGTCATTTAACAATTATGCCATCATTGACACTTTGTTCATCAGTGTTTCAAAGGACCAAGTCACCACTTTAGTTGAGGGGCCACACACACACATAGTTAATGATGACTACTGTATTTGAATGTCAGCAGAATTCATGTGTTATGTGCTGTGATTGGCCAATTTTTGGGTCTGTCCATTTACCTGCAGGCTACTATGAAGGAATGAACATGCTTAACTCTGATATCATGATTAATGAAAAACATTAATTCTCACATTAATTGATATACTGTTCTAGCCTGTGCATGCATTAGGTAATGTGGATTTTCATATATTCCTTTAATAATCCATGAGTTCACACTTGCATCAAATTAAGAATGGGATGTTTCATGTTCATGTAAAGGCAGGCGTCCCAAAACTTTTGGCAATGTAGTGTATGTAGAATGCCTTAGCAATGCCCCTCAATTCTTCATAAACACCCACTGTAATTACAGATGTTTATGTGGCAGTCTACACAAAGTCCTGTGTTTCCGAGCTCTACAAACAGTCCAGATTAGTGATTTGATGAATTATTTTCATAGATATAGCTTTAGACTGCAAATTAATAGTTAGTTTGAAACGTTATGATTGCTTTTACTCTGTTAATGTACCAGAGCCCGTTCACCCTGAAGACCATCATTTGTAGGCGAGCGAGAGTTGAGAATAGAGCATATTATAATGCAATACAAATTTGTGAATTAGAGTCAATTTGAAGCAGCTCGCCTGTCACCTCTCTGTTGTTATTTTGAAAGGTTATAGGGTTTATAGCACAAACCGGGCATGTTTTGTAACCTTTAGTCATGATGTGCCAAGCCCCTCTAGGCTGATTGCTGATGCATTAGTGCTCTCGCTTTGACTTCATCATGCAGTGTTTAGAGGAGGACACACTCACAGTTCCCTTTAAAAGCAGTTGTGACCCCTGCTTGCTATGTGCTGCTGGCTTTTCAGCTCGGTCCAACACAATAAGTACGTTTCTATTGTTACAATTCAAAAGAGTAGATATGAAAGAGAAGTGTAAAATTTTGTCAGTGTTAGACTAAGCAGAAATGTTCTTGCTGCAAGGCTATTTTCTCAATGTATTTAATGCGCTAGGCCTGTGACACTAAAATTATTGCAATACTTTTGTACCGTTATTGCATTTATTTATTTATTTTTATATATTTTTGGTTTTATTTTGTTTAACATAATTACCCTTAATATATAATGCATTTGTTTTTAAAAGAAGTCTCTTTTTCTCACCAAGGCTGCATTTTATGTGATTCAAATTACAGCAAAACAGTAATATTATGAAATATTATTACAATTTAAAACAATTTAAAAGTTTTCTATTTGAATATATTTTAAAATGATGCAAAGCTTTACTACTTTACTCCAGTGTTCGGTGTCACATAATGCTTCAGAAATCATTGTAATATGCTTAATTTCAGTTTAAGAAACATTTATTATCATCAGTGTTTTTTTTTTTTTTTTTCCCAGGATTGTTTGAATAGAAAGTTCAAAAGAATAGCATTTATCTGAAATGGAAAGCTTTTGTAACATTATACAAACCCGATTCCAAAAAAGTTGTGACACTGTACAAATTGTGAATAAAAAAGGAACGCAATCATTTACAAATCTCATAAACTTATATTTTATTCACATTAGAATCTAGATAACATATCAAATGTTGAAAGTGAGACATTTTGAAATGTCATGCCAAATATTGGCTCATTTTGGATTTCATGAGAGCTACACATTCCAAAAAAGTTTGGACAGGTAGCAATAAGAGGCCGGAAAAGTTAAATGTACATATAAGAAACAGCTGGAGGACCAATTTGCAACTTATTAGGTCAATTGGCAACATGATTGGGTATAAAAAGAGCCTCTCAGAGTGGCAGTGTCTCTCAGAAGTCAAGATGGGCAGAGGATCACCAATTCCCCCAATGCTGCGGCCAAAAATAGTGGAGCAATATCAGAAAGGAGTTTCTCAGAGAAAAACTGCAAAGAGTTTGAAGTTATCATCATCTACAGTGCATAATATCATCCAAAGAGTCAGAGAATCTGGAACAATCTCTGTGCGTAAGGGTCAAGGCCGGAAAACCATACTGGATGCCCGTGATCTTCGGGCCCTTAGACGGCACTGCATCACATACAGGAATGCTACTGTAATGGAAATCACAACATGGGCTCAGGAATACTTCCAGAAAACATTGTCGGTTTTCACAATCCACCGTGCCATTCGCCGTTGCCGGCTAAAACTCTACAGGTCAAAAAAGAAGCCATATCTAAACATGATCCAGAAGCGCAGGCGTTTTCTCTGGGCCAAGGCTCATTTAAAATGAACTGTGGCAAAGTGGAAAACAAAATTTGAAGTTCTTTTCGGGAAAACTGGGACGCCATGTCATCCGGACTAAAGAGGACAAGGACAACCCAAGTTGTTATCAGCGCTCAGTTCAGAAGCCTGCATCTCTGATGGTATGGGGTTGCATGAGTGCGTGTGGCATGGGCAGCTTACACATCTGAAAAGGCACCATCAATGCTGAAAGGTATATCCAAGTTCTAGAACAACATATGCTCCCATCCAGACGTCGTCTCTTTCAGGGAAGACCTTGCATTTTCCAACATGACAATGCCAGACCACATGCTGCATCAATTACAACATCATGGCTGCGTAGGAGGAGGATCCGGGTACTGAAATGGCCAGCCTGCAGTCCAGATCTTTCACCCATAGAAAACATTTGGCGCATCATAAAGAGGAAGATGTGACAAAGACCTAAGACAGTTGAGCAACTAGAAGCCTGTATTAGACAAGAATGGGACAACATTCTTATTTCTAAACTTGAGCAACTTGTCTCCTCAGTCCCCAGACGTTTGCAGACTGTTATAAAAAAGAAAAGGGGATGCCACACAATGGGAAACATGGCCTTGTCCTAACTTTTTTGAGATGTTGATGCCATGAAATTTAAAATCAACTTATTTTTTCCCTTAAAATGATACATTTTCTCAGTTTAAACATTTGATGTGTCATCTATGTTGTACTCTGAATAAAATATTGAAATTTGAAACTTCCACATCATTGCATTCTGTTTTTATTCACAATTTGTACAGTGTCCCAACTTTTTTGGAATTGGGTTTGTAAATGTCTTTACTGTCCCTTTTTATCTATTTAATGCGTCCTTGCTGAATAAAAGTATTTATTTATTTAAAAAAAAAAATCTTACAACAAACTTTTGAACAGTAGTTTATACATTAAATATATATATTTTTTTATTAATTTATTTTTTGCTTCATACAGGGACACTTCCATGATGATAAACAATGATGTGTTGAGTCGTATTTGGGCTAGCAGGGATGCAGCGCTCACTATTGGGATTGTGATGGTGGAGAGAGAGCAGATATATGGTTTAGTGAATTATAGCTAGAAACGTAAAGCATCTGTCTGACTGAGGCTTATTGTAATTGCCAGTGGTGTGCCATCATCTTATTAAAATAGAGCACATGAGAAGAAATCAGCCGCCTTCCACAGTGTTTGACAGTGTTACTTGGTCTTCATTGATGCTATATGCATCTCACATTTGGGCACCACATGCCTGTTCCCTGCTTCAGTAAAATAACAAAAAAATAATATTAACGTCACAGAGAATGTATTATGTCCTAACAGAGGGGGTTGGGCAATGGAAACTATGAAACTTCTACTCGAAGCTCGAAGTAAGCTATGTTTTTTTTTTTTACTGAAATTGCGCTTTCATCACCATGTTGGTGGTAAGCTGTGACATCAGGCATTTCATTTGTATATGATGGGTGCTTTCTAAGTGTGATTACATGACAGAAATTGTACACCGTATTAAGATCAAGCGGTGACACAGCTTACCCCACTCCCCAGACAATTTTCTCAACACCCACTATAGTACTTAACGTATGCATCAGCGCTGGCCTCAGATGAACCTGACTGACATTATTTGATCAAGACGGTGATTCTGAAAGAGCAACTTGTCTATTAACTGATCCATTGAAGAGGCACAGATCTGTGAATACATTTTGTCGTTTTGCCTTTGTGAATCTGGCAACAGTGTGCTGGTGTTAAGAGCTGTACTGTGTGAATATAGATGAGTCTCTGATCCCATTATCTAACCAGTTTAACTTGGAAATCCCCTTGGCTAAGTAATCGCTTTTGAAAAGCCTTTAAATATGAATGAGCTGTTTGTCTTGCTAGGGGTTACAGGGGGGTGGATGAAATGATAATCAATGTTTTAATGGTGAAAGGCAATGCTGAAATTAGTCATGTTGAAGTATTGATGAGTGGAATTATTACAACAAGGAAAATGTATGATTGTGTTACTATAAAATAGGAAAATGGAATTGATCATACATTGTCTTGGTGTCATATTATCTTACTGCGCATCAAGGATATAAAAATTTATATAAAAATCTTTATTGCACTAAAACAACTGGCTAATTCAAAATCACATCCATTGTCCTATTAACCTGAGTATAGTGTGCGTGTGTAGAATTTATCCAAATGTTTTGTTTTTATTGTGTCCTATTAGAAACTGATATAGTTCTTTTTTTTATGTTATTATATATGTAAATGCTGCTTTTGTGAACTGGTGTCAGTCTGACTCAAGATTACACAAGACCTCCTATCAATTTACCATTAGTTATTAAATAAAATAAAAAATGTCTCACAGGAGCTAAATCACAGAGGTCAAATTAAAACCGTTTCCTTGTGGACTATTTAAAGATAGAGAAGAATATATTCATAAAATTGTAAGGGACCTTTATATTCCCTTTGGAAAAACATTCCTCCACTATCTTTGAACAAAGTTCATAAAGCTTCAATTAACTAAGGTTTCTTGTTATGCCTCATCCCATTTCCTTTCAGTTTTCAAGGTAGTTTGAAATCCTCTGAGGTACTGTCTCCTTGTTAATAAAGCCTATTATTGTACAATATACTTTAATAACAAAGCCAAGGCTTCCATTCTACTGCATGTTTGATGTTTGATTGAGTCATCTTTTTCATTTGGACTGTTTTTTTAGGATTGACCTGAATGAGATGCAGTAAAATTCTCCACCAGTTTTTTGTGTGTGAGCCATTTTACAGCACGGCTACTTTCCTCCTCTAAATCCCCTCCTCTCTGCTTATCCAACCGGCTGGAAATCTTCTAAACACCAGCACAATGGGACTGTGGTGATGGCAGCCTGTTTAATAGGAGCTGATCCCCAGCTGTTTAAATATGCAGTCTGTTTTACAGCGGAAACTTTCCAAGCTTCTTAATTGATACTAAGAATTTTTGAAAGCAGTATGGCTGCCTGGCACTGCAAGGTGATATAGACTGGAATGCCATTGTTCTCTTTACAAATCGGTGGTGTTAAATGAGGACCACCTCATCTCATGCCATTGTCTCCAGTACAATTAGCAAGATGCTGAATTATGCCACCCTAAAGATGGTTCAAGTGAACAGTGAAACAGGCCGTAATGTGTTTAAAGCCCTTTGGTCAACAGTGTTCTCAAACATAAGGTTTTATTTGCTTTGTCTGTTTTATTGCCTTTGGATCCAGGTTTTCCCATTCACTTGCTTTTTCGGGGGGGTTGTGCTTTTGCTCCCTCCCCCCAGTGCCACCCTACTCTTTATCTCAATCTTTTTTTCCCAATCCCTAACCCTCTTTACTCTCTATAAGGTTCACTGTCCGGTCTTCTTTCTTCTCGGCTATTGCTTACTTTGTTTCATTGTAGTTGGTGCTGTCAAGATTCTCCATGAGAAGTTTATTGCTGCCATACAAAATGTATTATTCTCACTAGGAGGGTCAGTATGAGTAGATGATGGAAGCTCTGTTGATAATGAAATGTGAGTGGGTAGCTTTGCAAGGACAGTAGACGCATTCCCCTGCTCAGTCAGCTGTATGCACCTGCATTGTGAAAAGAAATGAGAGAAAATAAGGATGAAAGAAGTCAGAGGACATCGGGAGGGTGGTGAGATTTGAGGAGTAAAGAGACACAGGGAAAATATTTGAAAATCATATTTGACAAATGTTCTTTATAGAGGGGTTAGTAGTTACCAGTTTTTTTTTCTTGTGAAAAAAATAAAATAAAAATAAAGAACATTCTCAAAACAAAAAAAGTTGTGACTTAATATCTCAAATTTTTACTTTTATATCTAAATTTTTAAAATTACATTTTGCAATGTTACTACATCTCACAATCAACTTTTTATCTCCCAATTGTGATTTTTATTTTATTTTTTTATTTTTTTATTTTTTTATCTCACAACGACTAAATTTCACAAATTGCCATTCTACAGATTACTTCTCACAGGTGCAACTTTATATCTCCAAATTGATCTGTAACTCGCAATGTGACTTTAAATCTTGCAATTGTATTTTTTTTCTCACAATTGCAGCTTTTTTTTTCTTCACAGTGTGACTTTATTTTAAACTTTATAGTATGAAAAAGCACTTTTAACAAATATGAATAAAATGTTGTATTCTGCATCTATGCCACTTTTGTCAGTAAACATCCAAGCATGTGGTGGTTCAACTTTGCTTGTAAATTTGAAGGCATTTAGACAAAAGGAGCTTGCGTTTGCCTGTCCCCTCAACCTTGATGAGGTCAATAAAGCTCTTGCAGTGGATGATATAAGCTCAGTGATGGGCACAGGTAATAAGAGAGCTTTAGATGCAGAGTTGAAGAAAATTAATCTGACCTGATATAATGGAAAGGGAAATGAAACAGCCAAATATCACCTAATAGAAAAACCAAGATTATATCTCACACAAATGAAATGTCACAGTGCTTCATTCAGATGTCCTCACCTGATGATCCATCAAACCTTCACTTGTCAAGTGTACGCTTTCTAACTGTTTGTCCTTCTTTTTCTGTTATCCTCATACACTTTCAAGTTCTTACTTCAGCTATTTCAAACTTTGTGCAAGAGAAAATGGGCATTTGGGTGACCTATAAATCCTTCATCGCTCACACAAGTCCAATCAATTGCCTGATGTCTGCAAGCCACTCCAGAGAGTTAAGGTCACAAAGTTAGATGTCACTGATGCTTCTAGCTTTGTCACACTCTGATTCTCCTAGTGCTTCTGCCCAAAATTTGGCATGCTGCCTCACTGCTTCGGACCCTCCTTCTCTGACTCTGACTATCAAAACAACAGTCATTAGGCAAATTTGCTTTGGTGCAAGATTATGTTAATTATCGCCAAATTATCACTTCATTAAAGCGGGTAGAGATAAATTATCTTTTTGATTAAATGGTTGCAGAATGGGAAAATAATGATCTGACTAAAATAAATAAATAAATAAATAAATGCAGTCTTGCGCAAACTAAATAAATAACTAATCAGGGGGAGCAGGCGGCAAGCCGCTTTCTTGCTGCACAATGGGATGTGACACAATGAGTTTTATAGAGAGAGCCAAGACCACCCGTTTCTTCCAGCACCCTCCGTTTACAGCTTTCTATAGTAGGACCCATACACTTTCCTAATTGAGGTATACATTAATCATTCCAAATACCAATTATAATGAAGGCCTTCATCAGCTTCGCACGGCACCCTTTGTTTCCAAAACAAAGTGTGCTGCTCCAAGGAAAGACTGTGGTATAATTTTGTAGATTGATGTCTCCATAATAATCATTATTATTGTAGGTATTATCCTCATGACAAATTTTGCTCTGCTTCTTTCGGGGTGAAGGCAATTATGTTTGAATGCCACCGTGGCTGAAAACACGGCAGTGGAGGCATTCAGACTTGTTCTGAAATGCCGTAGCCTACCACATTATACCTGAATGTGTGTCAGACGAGATTATAATGCTGGAGCCAGTGCCCAAGTACAGTATGTTCTAACTCTGGTCTTAGAATGGTGGAAAGATTGGATTGCCATGGCAACGTCAGCAGGACACCTCATTCCCTGTTGCTGGCCTGTGGTTGGTGGCACATAAAAACAGATGGAATGGGTTTGGCTTCAGAGAGCATGCACTCGGATTGGTGTCTATGCTTATGTTACGCGTTTGTGTTTTGTCCTTATTCTAGGGAGGCCTGCATAGCTCATTGTGTCCAAGTAGTAATCTTACTGTTTTGTTTTTTTTTTTTTTTTTTTTTTTTTTTTTTTTTTTTACCTCACTAGTTTTGTGCTACTGAGCCCTTCCATTACTACTTTATTGGGCTCATGTAGGAATAGCTTGACTAAATGTAGGCCATAAACCAGTGAGTACATTTACATGCTATTCAAAAGTTTGATTTTAGTCAGACTAAAGCAATAATCTGTCTATTTTTAAAAATACAATGAGATTACAAAACAAAAGCAGCCATTACTCCAGTCTTCAGTCACATGATCTTTCAGAGTATTCTAAAGATTTTGTATTATTATCAATTTTGAAAACAGTTGTGCTGCTTATTGTTTCTGTGGAAACCTGAGATGCATTTTTGGATTTTTTTTTTTTTTTTTTTTTTCAGGATAATGATGAATAGAAAGTTAAGCATTTATTTGAAATGGAACTTGTTTGTAACAACGTCAAAGTCTTTACTGTCACTCAATTTAACGCATCCTTGCTGTATAAAAGTTATTTCTTCCCGTTCCTTTTGAACGATAGTGTATTATAACCAGCAGCTGCATAAACGAAAATGTTTGACCTAATTTTAAAAAAGCATCTCAAAGAAATGAAGTTAGCCATTTTCAAAGAGAATAACTACATCTGGCTGGCTTTGTTTGATATCTTTTCCTGTTGATATGACCACATTATAATTATGTTTGCCTCATTTGGCAGCGAATTTATAACATGAAGTTTGATTTAGCTCACCTTCTGTCTGTTAAATCATGATTATGTTTGCCAGCACTGCGTACGTGTTCACTAGCACAAAGCTTTTGCTCAGGCCAGTGTTCCATTTTCTTAGACATGACAGCATCTTAAATCTAGATTTCAGAGTGCAGGAAGATGAAATAAACTGTTGCCTTTGGCTGAGCTGAATCCAATGCTTTTGCATTTAGATTCCTGTGACTTCATGCCTTTTTGCTTTTCCTTTCCCTCCACTTATCTTTTCTCTTTCAGCCAAGCAAGGAAATTGCTCCTCTCAATCGGTTGCTGTAGTAGCCCAGTGCTCCTCTGTCTGAGCAAACTGAAACTCGGTAGCCGTAGATCACATAATCCCCTCAGGGTCCAGCATTGCACTGAAACTCAGTCACTCATTGGTTGCATCATCTGAATATAGGTATCTTCCTGTTAATTTAAAATGGGTTGGATATGGTTTGGAAGGACATTCAGCAGGCATGCAGCAACCTCTTCTCGAGCCTCTCCACTGTAGTTATTTACCATCGTCATGAAAGCAATTGTAGGGACCTTATATAACTCCAAGTTAAGTGATGTGAATAAAGACAGGATAGCAGCAGACCATTATTGTGAGCAGCAGAACTCTACAGTTCCCGCTTCCCACAAATTGTAGATTGAACCTGCGACCTTTGTGTTGGCGGTTTAGAATTTAGCATATGATTTGGCCACCGTGATTAAATAAACATCATAGAGTGGGCTCTCATTCATTGTGAACTGATGGCAGACTCCATACCCTACAAGGTTATGGAAATGTCCTGGTGGTGAAGTTGTTTATGGATTATAGACCTTTGTGGTTCTTCTGCAATACAGCAAGTGCTGAAATATTAGACAGTGTAAATAAACATCAGACTAATGGGAGGCTACATTTTCCGTGTACTAGTCAACAACAGTACAGCTATAAATATAATCTACTGTCTAATTTGCAACTATCTTCTCTCTTTTTAATACAGCTCTACCTCTGATGATCTTCCCAAGTCAGGCTCAAGAGACACAAAATCCAATTTAGTCCTTCCGCTGTACTCCGTACACCTGTCCTCTGAGCTCTGGGCTCATTTTCAGCTTTTTGTTTCCACCTTTAATTAACAACTGAGAAAACAAAGGTAACATGCACCGCTAAATAGTGCAATGTCACACAGTTCAGCTGAGACTTTCGTCGACCACAATATTACTCTCACATGGAATTAATCCCATTCTGCACACACTTACTTGCAAAGTACACTAATACGCTGTTATATTATTCATTTATTCATGTGGGTTACCATGGAAATATATTCCTTTTGTTAATTATCAGTGGTTTTGTGTTTACAGGTGCTTTTAATGCATTTTAATTTCAACAGCAGATATTTTGTGCCAACAAAAGGCATAACATATTACTTTAGTAGTGCAATTTATTGTTATTAATGTAATCCATACTACACAGAAATAAATGCATTATATACATGCGCAGTTTAGATTATATTTTAGTATCACTCGTAGTGCATTTTACAAGATGTTTATTTGTTAACATTAGTTATCATGGACTAACAATACTTTTACAGCATGTAATAATATTGATTTATAAATATACTCATACAGTATAATGATCATGTATTTATAAATATAATTATCATTTTTTTATTAATGTACCTAATTCATTTAATTGTAAAGTGTTACCAAAAATGCAACAAAATATATTTATAACAAAGAGGACAAGATGATGAAATAGTATGTTACAAATGGTTATATAAATAAAAACCACAATGGGAGCCATTAAGTGCCTGTTAACAGGTGAATTTTATTGTCTCGTGCACTCTGGCATCCACATTTCGTGTCCTTTAATTGCATGCTTGGTTTTCGCACTTGAGGAACATCTGATTGGGAGTTGATTAGTGAATGAGTTCTCCATATCCGCATGAATGGTGTTTAGATGCCACGGAGAGTGGAAAGTTTCACTTTGTGAGGACTTGAGATTTCAGGGTGAATGGTATTTCATTGAAATGCGTAATCTGTTGGAGTCAAAGACAGAGTCATCTTGCTATAGATTTTCACTCATGTATGATATTGTTCAGTATCCTCTATGACAGAGAGACATGGACATTGTGAGGATGGGGGAAAACATGCAATCTGAGATGAGATGGCAAATTTCCTTTCATTCTAGATTTTGTTTTCAATCGGTTTGCTCAGTAACATGAATGAGTTTGGTGAGCTGTCTTGTACGTAAAGATTAGATGTCAAACACTGTATTCCCATATAATTAAATGTTTCTTGTCTTTACAAATTGGCCAAAAGTTTCCCACTATGTAGCATTACTTGGTTATTTTGCTGTGCCATGATCTGTACACTGCGATGTCACATCGCATTAGCATTACAATCTGCATTTGTTTTAGTTCGTCCAAAACCAACATGCCAACGTGAGCCGAGCTTCAAAGCAAACTGCTTCCTATTGATACTGAACATTTTCTTTGGATGTGAAACAAAGCTTAAGCACAGCTAAAAAGGGAGGAAAATCTCACATTTGAGGATGGATCCAGAAAATTAATTAGTAAACAAACTGGACAGAACATGAAAATCTTAGTGGGCAAGCCAATGTATCATCTGTGTACTGTTTAAATCAGAGAAGCTGTTTGTTTGGCAACGTCGAAATATCCCTGTAGCTTCATTCAGCTCTCCTACAGATGGATTTCTTTCTTTGAGCTTCCTGGCTTATCTGCAACAGTTCAACATTATAATAGAAACTTTGGCTGCACAGAGCAGAAAGCTTTTCCCAGTGGTGTGAGACTCCAAGATGTTGAGGAAGAACATTGTGTGTTTACTCTCCTCAGGGCAACAGGGTCACCACACAGGGCAAATTTTTATTATTATTATTATTTTTAATTGTTTTCCACTGAAATATTTGCTCAGTATGTTGTGTGTATTTTTCCATTTGCCTTCCACACAAATTGAATGCCCTGGGAGAAGATCATTATTTCATTATATCACGCATAACCATTGTAATCTTTATCAAAATGACAGAGATGAGTTCTTTGAGCTCTCTTGTCATGAGGTCTTTAAAAGTCATAGTGTGGAGGGAACATTCGCAGCATTGTCTGTTTTAATGAATAAATGCAATCAAGGGTCTGTCTTCTAAAAACTAGTGAGCTGCCTACTTGGACTGCGTTTGAAGGCATCATAGGCACATTCCTGAAGGATCTATGCTTTTAGACTGTAAAAGATATTTTGTTTTGTTAAAAACATACATTGTGAATTATGCAATTCCGGATTGCGACGGAATGAGCTTCATTAAATATGCATTCAAGATGGTGGACAGTTTGAGAGAAATGTTTATTATAAATATTCTTATTTAATTCAGTAATGAGAAGTACTGTATTTATAAGATGGCTCTTTTCTTATATATATTTCTTATATAAAGCAGTCCTAAAATGCATTGCAGTGAGTTACATAAAAATATGAATGTGGATGATTTGAGAAAAATATTCTTTGTAAACATATTTCAATTGAACTAAAATTGCCCAGTATTTGTTTGTTTTGTTTATGCTTATTAGAGAATCATGTTGTTAGCATAGCAACAGGTTAACTTCAAATTCGATTGATCTACTCTTCTTGAAACTTGATTGATCTCGTGCTCGCATATGGAATGGAATGGTTTTGTATGGTACCATAATTTGGGAACACAAAAATGACTGTTTAATTTGTATGAATGCATATTGTTTATTTAAATATAGAGAGCATGTAGTGTTGCAATGCAAAATAAGTGTTTTATTTTATTTTTTCAAATGCAGGTATGATGATGATGATGATGATGATGATGATGATGATGATGATGATGATGATGATGATTTTGATTTAGTCTTGGAATGAGTGAATGCTAATAATTTCTTACATAAGCTATCCCTGGGGTTCAGTCATTAACACATGCTCCAAAACCCTGCCAAAAAAACCTTGCCTGCCATCCAAATCTCCCCAACCCATTGCTGTTCACCTCCATATTGTATCATGTACACCCTGGGCTCGTCCTAACCTTGGGCCAACTCAAGACCCCGGTCCCCTTGTAATTAATGAGAAGCATAACTAGGCAGTGTGAATTATGTTGGCTTTGTTACCAGTACTATGGCACACAGATGTGTAATAAACCATGCCTAAAATAAGACCTCTTGTTCGAACATAGAGGGAAAAGCTATTAATACAAGTCTTCATGACTGTAATGACTCATTTGCACCAAGGAGGAAGAATGGTAATCTGAACTCTTTTAAAGTTGAAGCTGGCAATGAACTTGGTGCTGGCGATTGTGCACTTAATGCATCACATTTTTGTGTATTCTTATTTTTTGGGGTGAATGGTCCCTCCCTTGACAACTCCTAATAAATAATATTTTAATTTGGCAATTAAATGGTTGTAAAGATGATAAACTAACCGTTTGGTTAAAATGTTATTTTGGATAAATAATCAAAGAAATCCCTCAAGATAATGCATTTTAATAAGTAGTCTTGTAAAATGGTTTCTAAAATGAACTATTTAGAAAAAATATTTATATTATATTTGTTTGTTTTTAGAAACATTCTTTTTAGAGAATTGATTTGAGTTATTTGTTAAAGAACTTTAAACATGTCTGAGGGGTACAAATATGGAACAAATACATTGCATCTGGAAAGTATTCAGGGTCATTGTTGGAAGATGAACCTTCGCCCCAGTCTGAGGGCCAGAGTGCTCTGGAGCAGGTTTTCATCAAGGATGACTTTGTACATTGCTGCATTCATCTTTCCCTCATTCCTGACTAGTCTCCCAGTTCCTGCTGCTGAAAAACATCCCCACAGCATGATGCTGCCACCACCATGCTTCACTGTAGGGATGGTATTGGCCAGGTGATGAGCAGTGCCTGGTTTCCTCCAGACATGACACTTGCCATTCAGGCCAAAGAGTTCAATATTTGTTTCATCAGACCAGAGAATTTTGTTTCTCATGGTCTGAGAGTCCTTCAGGTGCCTTTTGGCGAACTCCAGGTGAGTTGTCATGTGCCTGTTGCTGAGGAGTGGCTTCCGTCTGGCCACTCTACCATACAGGCCTGATTGGTGGAGTGCTGCAGAGATGGTTTTTCTTCTGGAAGTTTCTCCTCTCTCCATAGAGAAACGCTGGAGCTCTGTCAGAGTGACCATTGGGTTCTTGGTCACCTCCCTGGCCAAGGCGCTCAGTTTGACCGGGCGGCCAGCTCTAGGAAGAGTCCCGGTGGTTTCAAACTTCTTCCATTTATGGATGATGGTGGCCAATGTGCTCATTGGGACCTTCAATGCTGCAGAAATTTTACTGTACCCTTCCCCAGATCTGTGCTTCAATAAAATTCTGTCTCAGAGGTCTACAATTGGTTTGTGTATAGACAGGTTCTTATATAGACAGGTGTGTGTTTTTCCAAATCATGTCCAATCAACTGAATTTACCACAGGTGGACTCCAATCAAATTGGAGAAACATCTCAAGGATGATTATTGGAAACAGGATGCACCTGAGCTCAATTGTGTGAGTGTCATGGCAAAGGCTGTGAATACTTATGTACTTATACTTACATGATTATTTATTTTCTTTTCTGTTTTTTTATTTATTTATTTTTTATAAATGTATTTAAACATTTATTTTTATTAACGTTTATTAAACAAATATTTCAAACAAACTTCTCTCACGTTGTCATTGTGGGATATTGTTATAATTTAATATATTTTGGAATAAGTCTGCAACATAACAAAATGTGGAAAAAGTAAAGCGCTGTGAATACTGTAATAGGATATTTTGAAAACAAGAATGACAGTTAGGAATAAAAGCAAAATATTGCATATTCTCATTGAATCTCCTCTCTACAGCAGCCGTATATGAATGGAGACAAGTTAAATGACAAGCCTATGTGATTTTTAGCTAGTCCTTGCACATTTCTGATCTTGCTTGAGAGTGCAATCCATCTTGTCAAATTACTGTAATGTTAGAAGAATAGTCCCAATCATTTGTCACCCCTCTTACTTTTGGTTTTGTATAAAAGGCTGTTGGCCGAGGAAGAAATGAGCAAGAGCTTTGATTCAAATTGGGAAGATCTCACAGGATCGTTCGATCCCTGTGAATACAAATGCCTCAAGTGGTCTTGTTCTTTTAGTGTGTAACTCTTCTTCTGTGTATAAGGCAGTCTGGCATATCTGGCATCTAGTCTTTTGCTGCGGGGAGGATGTAGTCACCTCTCATTCTCTCATATTCCTTTCAAATTATACCAAGCGTCTGACATATGTTGCCAGACTATTTCACTGACATGCAGAAAGTTTAGGTCAACTAATCAACCTCTCCGTACTGTACTTCTACCAGATTAGCACTTCCTTCAGTCCGATTGACGTGGTGGATAATGCAGACTGTGAAAGGACAGACTTTAATTTCTAACTCTTCTATCAGCTCTTTTGTCCTCTTGAGAGGGGGCATTGACAGCTCTTTCTTTGGATCATTGGCCCATGTCTGAAATGCCCTGGACTGAGAGGGGTGGCTTGGGTCAGACAGCGAGTACGTCAGCTCAAGACTGGTTTCTCTAAAGGCCACTTTCCTCAGACAGTCAAGCCTGAGGGAGTCACAGCTATCAGGGAATCAGGCGTGGTTATGATATCATCTGTCTGCCTTTAGCCCAATTACTGTGTGGTGGCTTCCTCCCGGTGCCACAATGAATCTGGGCAGCCGGCAGTAAACACAAAACACTGTGTCATTTCTCATTTGCAGGGTGATTAGGGTTATATTGTGGGGACTACATACAGATGAGGCAGCGTTTGTCAGATTTGTAATGGTGGGTAAGAAATGGAAGGGCTAATCAACCTTGTGAGTGACAGTATAATGATCGACCTCAGGTCCTGTTCGTGTATAAACAAAGTGTAAATTCTCCTGTGATGCTTCTCTTAATGATGTACCTGAGCATTTAGCCTCGCTAGAATAACTTCACTTATTTGCATTGCTACAAATAACTACATATCCTTATACAGGGCCGGTGCCATGGGGGGGCATTCATAGGCTGTTTTTACTGACATCGGCTCTGTAGTGACACTCCAGCCCTGTAGTGTCACGTTTGGTTTTGTTTAAAGTTTGTGAGACTGCTTTAAAAAAAAAAAAAAAAAAAAAAAAAAAAAAAAGGCAAATTTGCTCTTTGTAGACCCCACAATTAGTCAATTTTAATTATCAGATTCCCAGCAAAATACTACACCTATACATTTATCTGAAATAAAATAAAACCATCATCAAATCAGAGAAGACGCTGGTACTATGGAAATGGGAAATATGCACACTCCAGTTGGTCTCCCCACACTCTCAAATTTGCAGTCCTGTGAGTTTTCTATATATCTGAATATTTTGCCATTAAGAATTAAACTTGGAAACCATTTTAAATTCAGGAAATTGGATTTAAAATTGAATATGAATTAAGGTAGCAAAAATTCTGAAGAATTGTAATCTTAAATTTGTAGAAATTCAATTTTTTTTATTTATTTTATAAATTTATTATAAACTGTATTTTTAACTAAAGAGTTTATAAAAAAAAAAAAAAGTATCAAATTCTGAAGATAGATGGAAGGATGGATTTATGTTTGAAATGTCACCTATATATAAATGTGGTTATCTTTGGTATATGTTTTAATTTAATGTACTTTTTGTATTTCATCAAATGTATCAATTAAACACTTTTAGACCAAAGTAAAAGAACAAATGTGATTTAATTCCTCTTCCACTCGTGAATTGAAAGCGAGCTAGTTCCTCATTTCTGAATTTTCAGAAAATCCAGTATTTGCATGTATGTTCGGAGTTAGCCCTATGGCTAAATTCTATTTTACAAAATGTAGGAGTTTTTCAGTGGACCATTTGATATGGACCTCCATGGGTTCACAGACACCATTTTGCAAAATGCTGGAATATGTAATGTTGCTTGTGGTAAGACAAGTTATAAATGCAGTGTCTCAATACAGTGTGAACTTTATTTTGGCACTGGATTTCAAGCCTGGCTATATTTTAGCAATTGATTGAATTAGTATTGGCCACATTATATGGGCACATCTCCTGGCAGACCATCTTTTCCTTCCTTCCATTCTCTTTGAACCCATTGTTTTGCATCTTGTAAATCCATAACCCTATTCTCTATTGTAATGAACTCTGACTTCCTGCAATTCACACTCCCGGATCCTTCATTTGAAGAATGTCAGAGTTATAAGATGTGTACAGGGAAGAGAATAGGAGGCACTTAACAAGAAGAGACTTCAGAGCCAAGATATCCGATCTACATTGCAGCTAAGTTTAGGTTCCCGCTTTGTGCGGGTACAGGTTCTTTCCTTGTCGAGATGCTCTGCAAAGCCAGGCCAGTACATACCTGTGAGTCAGACAATAGATCACACAAAGGGTCGCCTTTCCCTTTTTTAGTCCTTTGATTTGTATCCTCATTGACATCACACATGGGCTTCTCAGTTCTTTGTTAATACCGCAATTCCCAGTGTTCTTCACTTTCAAATGAGTCTGACCTTCCAGCACAGAGGCACTCCTCCTCTTGCCTACTGTGCACCCCAGGCATCCCTGCACCTAATGCAGATGGTCTGTATGGCTGCATGCAGGTAGGCTCTGTGCTGGATTCAGGTCGATCCGATTACTCTCCTGTGGTGAAGATAATGGCCTTGCCTGAAGGTGTGGATCTTTAGGAGAGGCCATTATCTGCCCGACAAGTCCTCCTTGGTCTTCTGCACAAGGCCATAGTGTCTAGGCCAGAAAGCTAGCTAGTTGCAAGAGCACGTCAGTAGATCACATGCACTTCACAAAATG
Organism: Paracanthobrama guichenoti; assembly: GCA_018749465.1. Taxonomy (NCBI): domain Eukaryota; kingdom Metazoa; phylum Chordata; class Actinopteri; order Cypriniformes; family Gobionidae; genus Paracanthobrama; species Paracanthobrama guichenoti. The sequence continues at coordinate 34,374,141 of CM031956.1, read as the reverse complement.
ACAATATCCTACAATGCTAATGTTAAATAATGCAACATTGTTTTTAATGGAGCATAGAGTGTTGCAGAGAGACAGACAGCCATTGAATTAAATATAATGTGTCCTCCTCTAGCCAGTCTTAAAAGTGTATTTACCCTAAAAATGAAAGTAAAAATGACTTATGTCATTCTAAACCCTTAGGATTTTTTTCTTATGTGGAACACCAGCCTGGTCTCATCGTTAATACGTAGATATTGATATGTAACTTTCAAGACACAAAACGTATGTTTTTTTTGTACGTTTGGATAGGTGCTGAAACTTAAAATATTCAGCATAATTTTTATACAATAATTATACAATATCTGTATAATTTCCCTTTTACCATTTTATAAATGTAAGGTCCCCTAACCTAAACATACCCATTTTATACAGAATATTCAAAGAATAAAACGTAATGGACAGAAATGTGTCCATTTTAGTAACAATATAGCATAAAACGATATTTTGAGCCACTAATCCTACACCTACCTTCTTTTACGGTCTATGATTTCAAATGTACATCGACTAAAACACGACATGTCGCAATCTGTGATGAAGCAGGTGAGAGCCAATGAGCATTCGATACCACTGCCGTAAAGCATGTCGTAAACACTTCTTGAGTGCGCGATTTTTACATTTTTTTTTAATTCATAACAAGTCAAGCACGGTATTTGACGTTACAGTCGCTGGCTGCTTAGAGATGAAGATCGCTGGATAAAGGGCTGATTTTGGATCTGTTCCTCGCAAAAATATGGATTCTAAAGATTTGGATTACACCAAACAAATAAAATGTATGTCTTTTGTGGATTTATGTTGTGCTTTGGTGTATTTTATGTATTGCTGCTGCATAGGAGAAATATTACAGTACGTAGATGAGTAAACTGCATTTAATAAATGTGACTGAAAACATGTAATTGATATGACAATTAAATACAATAGAATCAAAAAAAGAAATTCCATGATTTTATTAATCATGCATGGGAGCCTCTACACATTCACACGGATATGTAAATATTTTACGTTTTTAGTGCTGTCAATAATTTACATTTTAATGCTGTTTAATGCAATATTGTACGTTATAGTGTGTATGAAAACGTAAGTAAATGTATGTGTTGTAGAACCACACTTTATGTAAAAATAGACATGTATTCTCATGAGATCACGTTGGGAACACACAAGGCTGTTCTTGCCTATACAATGCAAGTAATCAGAGACTGATGGTCGAGCTTTAAAGATAAACAGTCTTCTGAAGTGGCACAGTGAATACATTTAAAGAAATGGGCCAAATGAATGAATGAATTGGGGCCCTCTCAATTAATATTTAAATGTACTAAAAAAATAAAAATGAATTATAATACATTTCAGTGTGTTTCCCACACAGCTATCACTTCAGAAGTTCTGCTTCAAAGTTAGTTAGATCCCTTTTATGAGGAGCACTTTTTTTCATATAACTTAAGGGGCTTGACAGCCTCAGTTTTCATTCACTTTTAATTGTACATTGCATAAGTGGCAATTTGCAATTGTTGCCAGATATATGGAGATATTTCTACCTTACATTTAGTTTCGTTGGCCTTACCTTAAGGTTAAAGCAGTGAGGTTAACATAAAAAGTCCTTTAAGTGGTAACATTTCTTCTCTCTCTCTTTTTTTTTTTTTTGTAATTTATTTATTTACCAATGCATGGAAAAGATCAAACTTTTTTCTTCTTGTTTCTTTTATGAAGAAAGTTATATTTGGAATGACATGAGGGTGAGTAAATGATGACAGAATTTTAATGTTTGGGTTAATGTTCCTTTTAAGACGTAATTTACTATGCTACTAGTACACCCGCTGTGGCCCAGTCCTTATTTGCAACTCTATGCCATGATGTGTTCCACAATTAGCATCCAAATTAAGAGTATAAAGAAAGAACATTGGCCCTGAGATTTATTGCCTTGTCCCCAAATGCACTCCCACAAAGGGCACAGCAGGGTGACTGGGTTATAGCCCAGTACTGACAGTCCATGTGCTTTTAGACCCAAATAAAGGGTACGTCTAATATGATCAAGCACAGCAGTTGGTTTTTATATACTTTTTTTACACTTAAAATACCTTTTTAGTCTTATAAATTTAAATGTTAAAGATAAATATTTTTATATTTTTTTTTTTTTTTCTCCAGAAATTTCAGTTTGCCCTCCAGCCATTGCTTGGTGGGCACGGGATACAGAACTGGTCCCAGAGGTTGGCCTGAATGAACAGTGGGTCACAATGAGCCCTTTCCCTGCTGCTGGAGCAGCTGCGGTGCTTTTGATAGAATGAGGTCAATTCAAGAATGGAGATGGCTGGAACTGATTGAGGGGCCTATTCAAAGAAATAAGGTACAAACTGTTTTGTATTGGTGGAAAAGAGTGGCACTTCCCACATTCCCTTCCCCTCCTCCCACTTTTATTTCTTTACATGTCTGTGTCAGGAATAAATCATTTAAATTGTTCTCTGATTCTCCCTTCTACCATTTGGCAAAATGATAATTGAAACATTAATAGGACGTTAATAGGATGTGCGTCCCGGTAACCTTTGAGATAAATCTCTCTATAATGGGATGAATGCACCCTGGCCAACAGGAACCTAGAGTAATTAAACATGAGGTGACGAGGCTCATTTGGGCATGTCTTCTAATTCATTTGTAGCTCAGAGCAGTGTGCGCTGCCATTGGAACAGATTTAGTAGTCTGAGGAAGAATTTTCTGGTCATTACAACGAGTTTGTTTGCAATACTAATGATAAGGCCTACAAGCCTTTTTGAATTAGATGCTTGACTTTAAAGCCTGGGGCAGTCACCATAGGTCCAATATTCCAATGCCTGTTTAAATGTTGTGGTCCAGCTCCTGCTTACAAGTTGTAACTGCGCCCCCTTTCTCTGTGTCATTTTCAATCTTTTGTCAGATGTTGTTTTGACGGATAAGTAGCATTGCATTACACTGGGTATGAATCCAAGTAATGATGTACTTGGCCAGTTGTGTGCATCATCCACTTCAGCAAATTAGAACGACCAGCCATTTGAAATTGACACTCCTCAGTTGGATGATTCTCAAACGGCTGCTTTATTTGGCAGCATTAGGTGTATTTTTTGCTGTCGTGTTTAATTTTTGCAATTAGTCAGAATCAGGATATCTAAAAATGATGTTGCAGAATGATTTCGCATTCAGATTGGACCTCAGCGAAAACTAATTTTCTTTTGATTGTCATCACAGCAGTCGCCATTGCCACACACATTAGCATATTACATTCGAGGAAAATTAACAGTAGATATGCATATCACATTATAGATTTTAATGAATTATGGCAAGACAAAAGATCGCTTAAGAAAGGATAATTGCTGTATGCTGAACTCGGGTTGCGCTCATTACTTTTCAACAATGCCGTCTCACTCTCTTCCTCTCCAGTCGAGTCGGATCTATTCCATTATGAGCCATTTGATGGCAAATTAAAAAGTGTGATGGAAACATGCAGAACTGATGAATTTAGACAAGGAGACAAAGTGGAGAACATTTAATAGTTTAATAATAAGCTGCAGTATACATTCAGTGATAATTCTGTTTTTCATGTTGCCAGAAGCTGTTTGGTGAGACCAGCAAAAACATTCAGCTACTAGATCTATATCTTTTTCACACATTGCTGCTGTTTGTACTTCCCACATTATAAAATGAGTATTGCAAAGAAACTGATTTTGCAATTTCTCTCCGTTCCCCACTATGGCAATTCCACCAAATCATTTTTTTTTTCCTGCAGTAAAACAAACTTGTTTGGTTGGGCTTGGTACAGCATTCTTAAATGATCTGGAAAAATGGAGGGCTGTACTTGATGATAAATAGCAAAGCAAGTCTGTCTCAGAGCATCTGGGTTTGCTTTACATGGAACTTATATCCATTTAGCGCCTCTCAAACACTTCAGAAATGAGTGGAACCACTTCGAGTGACTCGAAATGGTAGAGTTACTCTTACCCTTACTTGAGTATTAAGATTAAACAACAACCTGTTATCTTGAAAGTTTAATGTTTGTCTCAGTTTTTTTGGTTTCTTTTGCTATCTCACTCTAAGCTCAATGTACTGACACACTACTGTTGGTGTTGAATTTTTTTTTTTTGTATTTTTTTTTTTTGTGTATTTTTTCTCTTTTTTGCCCACACAGAAACTTGATGGCACAAGAACTGACCAATAAGAAACTCTTTTACAACAAGATAGACTGCAATCAACAGTTTCCAGGGGTAACACAGTGAACAAAAAATCAAGATCAATTGAGAATGTAAAAAAAAAAAAAAAAAAAAAAAAAGAAAGAAAAAAAAAGAGTAACATAGTCAAAAGGGGACAAATAAAGAAAAAAGCCAGTTAATTTCAAGTATAACTTACTGATAAAATAACTACACAGCATTAAATATTCTCATTATACATTTTAAATTATTTATAAAATATATTTTGGCATATATGTTTTTTTTTTTTTTTTCTTTTTGTGTTTGTGTACAAACGCTACTGTAGCTTTAGTTGAACACCAATGTTTATTTTTTTTTTTTTTTACTTTCGCAACAAAACATTAAAGGGATTGTCACATAACAACAGATTATTAAAAATGATAGTAGTAAACCCTAAACAGAGTTTCACATAGCAAGACGTAAGTGACGACCCCTTCTATCCTAGCCCCATAGTCAAAATCCAAAAAAGTACAAGACCAGAGCACGAAGTTCTAGTAAACTGCGCTCCACTGGCTACAATCAGGAAAGGGCACAGGAGATTTCAAAAGCGACAAGTCTTATGTTTTTTTTTTCTTATTTTTATCCATATATATTTATATCTGGCTGTAAGTCTGGGGGATCGGTCTCTCCCTATTCCAGTTTTTCGGTGAGCTTGAGCTGATAGCGCAACTTCATTTAGCTCCATCTGTGATAAAAAATAAGCACTGTAACGACCTCATGGTTTGCTGACATTGGAATGTCTTGAGGGAAACAGAGAAGGGTTGTCTTATCAGACCAGTGAGAAGCCACTGAAATTAAATGAAATCTGTGGGAGTGTTCCTGTGCGCTCTCCCGCAATCGGACGGCTTACGTCTGATGGGAAGAGACTCACTAATCTGTAGTGTCAGAGAGACCCACGTCCTCTTCGGGAACAGTGAGCGGTTTGGCAGCTGAAGCAAAAACTGCATACCAAAGAAGGCATTAGAAGAAAGTTAGAAGTCTCTTTCGAGTCTACAAGGCATGACTTTACTCAGGTGTCACCGGCGGTGCCCTGGAAGGTCTTTCTCCTCTTAAGGGTAAGCCATAAGGGCAGGGTGGAGCGTGTCACGCAGCACACAGTAACCAGCCTGTCCACTGCAGATAGACAATTGCGACGAACGTGCAAGCGTTGTTGTTACTACCAAGCCACGATGACAGTCTGAGCTCGCAGACACATTTTCAGCTTAGTTTGTTCGGTTCCTGGAGAATACGTTGTGCTGCACGTGTCTCCCCCTTCTTTCCCCAGGCCCGTTCGGCTCAACACTCGCAAAAGCACACAAATACACACACACGCACACGTCGGCACACACTCGTAGTAGTGTATGCATTCTGTGTACACGTGGGAGCCGGTTAAAGCACAATGTCCTTCAGCCGCTTGCTGCCAGGGGACTCCTTCTCACGGCCGTCCTGCAAGAGCGTGTTGATCTCCCGCATAGCCGGCTCACTGTCCTTCCCCTCCGGCTGCCGCAGCAGGCTGTGGTTAGCTATGCGCTCTACGTCCCGGCATTTCAGTGTGTTGTAAGCGGAGGGTGGTTTGGACTGGGGGCTCTTCAGGTGCACAGGGGAGGTGATGGGGCTAACAGCCTCTCGGCCGTTTCCGGCCTCGCGAACTGTGCCATTGGTCTTGGGGCTGCAGACGGCCGGCTCTGCCGTTTGCCGCCTGCCCCTCTGTTCAGCCCGGTCCTCATCCGGGCCATCTTTACCAAAGGTGGCAAAAGTCCTTTTGGTGGTGCCACAGTCCTCATAATGAGGTACGTCCACGGTTGTGGCCTCGATGGACAGAGCGATGACATTGCGGCCATGTTCGGGAGACTTCGCTTTCGCTGGCATTGGCACCCGGGGCATCCAGCAGCGATCCGAGTGGCCCAGGATACGACATTCATCTTGGCAGTGGAAACCCTCTGACTGATCTGCACAGAGAGAGAGAGAGAAAGACAGAGTTAGTTTTGTTGCCTAAACCGGGGGTTTTCAAACGCGGTCACTTGGCTGCAGCTAAATTTGCATTTCAGTGAATGACACACACGCACAAAAGCATTAAATAGAAATCGCGATATTGCTTAGTACGATATTCAAATTGCAAATGCTGAAATCTAATTATATAAATATATGTGCTAGCTGCGCTATATAGTGAAGTGCGTGCGACTTGTAAAAATGTTTTCTGCGCCTCAGAGCAGCTTGTTTTGTTAAGCGCATTATTAACAAAACTCGTTAGCATTACTCCAGAGAATTTAAATGTCACGGAAGGCTGTTTCAGGTCTGTTCGTTCATCTCTGTCATCGGTTCAACTCAATGCTGTTGTCTTTCAGAAACATGGTTGTAAGAGTGCGTTCTTTGCATTCCCCCATATGCATTTGGCTATCTAACAAACAAGGAAAATATGTCGGTTAAAAGCAAAACGAGCATGAAAACATTTTCTGTGAGTCTAAGGGTGCTTTCACACTTGGGTCGATTGCCTGGCCAGAACCCGAGTTTGATTGCTGCCCCCCACCCCCCGCTTGACTGTGTTCAGATTATATTATTTGGGTCCGAACTGCGGTGTGTTTGCGTCGTCAAAGCAACAGCTGTTTACCCCGTTGCTTGGTAACAATGGCAAGGTAGAGGACGGCAAAATAGATGCCGTTGCTCACCTCACTTTTATATTTCTGATTTTGAACCGTTGGTTTTGTTACTAAGGCTTCAGTACGTAATGGCACTTGCATCTTATCTGCTGCGAATACTGCAAATGCTCTAAAGAACGTTGAAGGCGAACATAAATTAGATTTACAGCTCTCACGCTCGTCAGGGAAGTGAGTGAAACACACAAACACACACATTTTTATCAAATCATATGTCATTTAATAGCGGTTAATTTTCGCGATTTTTTTTTTTTAGTACGTTTGGTGCACACCCGAGTTCGGAAGACAGCATTCACATCATCCAAACGAACCAAACTCTGACGTCAAATGAACCCAGGTGCACACCAAAAGTGTGCATGTTTCAGGTTTTTTTTTATGGACATATTTCATCTACTCTAATGCTCCAAACGTGAATCATGTGAACATATTTAATCACGTCTTCTTAAAATTAAATATATATGTGCATTATAAAGCGACATGTCTGATCTTGAATGCGATGACACAATTAATTATTTGTGTAAACAGAGCTTTGTTGTCATGGGTTTATATTTACCCCCCATACTTAATTTTGGTGCGTCTTGAGATTTGTCTAAAAAGTTTGGGAACCCCTGGTCTAAACTGTGCCATTTGCACAGCTTCTGCATATTTGTGGCTTCTTTCATGGATTCAGTAGTTTGTTTTGGGGCTTTCATGTTAGAGCTGGAAATGGGAAAAAAGACACTGTATGCTGAAGAGCTCCGCTCCCTTTTAATGTAAACTGGCACTATTGCTCCAACAAGTTTTAATGCTAAAACTTTCGAGGGCCTTTAATAAACCAATTAAAGGGTGCATTGTTAAATCAAAAGTGGATCCTCATCTTGAGTAATTGTTTCACTCTGTTGCAAGGCTTGATGAAAGGAGGGTTTAGACAGTGCAATCAGAAATTTCACAGTGAGGGACACTGGAAAAGAAACCTCATTGTTAAATGCTGAATATTGTGCTCTGTCTCTGTCATCTAGCTGGCAGTTATAAATATGTAATGATGTTTTAAAGCTGTTGTGGAGTAAAAAAAAAAAAAAAAAAAAAAGAAAAAAAGATTTGTCTGAGCCAGTATTACTACAGATCTGTCCTTTGTTGTGTTGGAGGGAAGGGCTTTCAAGATGCTTTTTGTATCATTATAACAACAAAAAAAGCCAAGCTCTCTCTCGCTCAAGTTGAGGAGCTGTCTGCCTCTTTCCCTTCCCTTTTATTTAAAAGAGATGCATCTGTAATAATCAAGGCAGCTCTCTTTTTATTAGCAGTCAGTCCTTTTGACTCCATACATATTTCATTATTGGCCATCTGGATAGACAACAACGACAAGGGCACTCTCTCTGCTTAAATGTTTGCTAATATCAACAAATGGCATTTGCATAACAAAATCGCTTCCTCAGATTGCTGTTTCCAAATGCACCTCTCGCATATAATAAATAAGAGGGTAATTAGAGATGCACTGTTAATTCTGGCCAATAGCGATAAATACTAATTTTGATAACCAATAAATTACAAACATTAAAAGTAGTTTATTTAGGCATCTGAATTTGTATTTGAATCTTTATTCTGATTGCACCATAATATTTATACATATAAAATATTTAATAGCCTTATTTACAAAAACACACACACACACACACACACACACACACACACACACATATATATATATATATATGAGAGAGAGCAAAACTGATAAATAAAAAAATAACTGATATGGTGCCAACATATGTGTGTTCCTTAAGCATAACGTTACAGTCACATTGATGAATGTTGATTATATAGAGTTTGCAGTAATTGTACAGCCAGAGAGCACCTGTTGTTGAATAATTGTCACCAAATGATTTAACTGCATGACAAGTTCACATTCCATCACTCAAAATATGCCACACAGATGTTTGTTGACACATTTGGTCAGCTTCCCTATTGGTAAATCAGCCCAAGGGTTGGGACCTTGCTATATACATGTAGCCTTCGGTGACAGCAAAAGATTGTGGGAAGGATTCACACATTTACATCTGGCACTCCGAGCTTGACGGATCATCCAATTAAAATCACTAATTATCTGCTTTTCCTGCTCTTTCAGGACTCTGAGGGACAACACAGCTTTGGGGCCTGAATCAATATTTAAAGATTGAAGCGTTGCTTTCCAAGATCTCCACTGCCAAAACTGTCACCCTTAAAATGTGATCTAATGGGATTGACAGATTACTAACTGAAGTCTGGAGACAGTTCAGATCTCCTGCGGCACATGTGAGAAGATGAGAGCCCCTGCGTGTTTGTGTATCTGTGTATGGGTGCGTTATTAGAGTTTTGACCCACATATATAGACGGCACCATTCACACACACACGCATGCTTCCTCATACTAAAACTCAGGCGAGCGGCAGGGAAAATGGAGAAATCAAATTGAAAAAGTAAAAAATAAATTGGAAAGTAAAGCTCTGGATCGACTACGGTACCTCAAGTGGCTCAAATTTAGCCCATAATTACCAAGCCCTGTGAACACACATACAAGTCCACATCTTGAAAGGGCTTTTCATCACCAAAAGTCAGTGTTATCACCATAGCAACAAGGGTGAGTCTCCCCATTATCCACATATACCGCGAATGACTGCCGAGGACACCACACCTGCCACGGAGCAATCTGCCTACCCAGAATTCTTCCTTTCATTTCATAAGAATGTACTTTTCTACAGAAGCGTGGATTTATCTGCATCCTGTGGATCAATAGGAGGCACTTTAACAAGATTCAAATCGTGTTCACCTCTTGAATGGGCGACATGCAAAAAATAGAGTGCGTTTTCCAGTTCCCCTTCCTTATGACGGGAGGGACGCGTACATACTACTTTTCAGCCTCTGTCCTTTAGGGGAACTCCCGTGGAGCAATTCTCTTATAAATGACATCGCTGTGAAAGCAGAACGCCATTAACAGCTCTCTCACATCCTGTCATTGGTTTATCCACAAAACTCACAGATGTTTCTCTCAAAGATCTGTGCTAACCACAAAGCAAATTGCAGTAAGACATGACAGCTTGTCGACCCCTGACAAAACAAGAATCTCTTCCTATCTTTTTTTGCCCTATGAGAGATAGAAATATAATGCCAACAAATGAAGCAATTAAAGTTTCAATGCAGCTGATCTTTGAGTTGTGCAGAAGAGAGCAGTGAAAGGCAGACGGCCCTCCTACAGAGAATGTCTATTGAAAGTCATCAGGAAAATACGCTTGCCAATCAGTTCCGGGAAAAGACTTAAAATACAGTCCAGAGCACTATGTCAGAGGGAACATTTGCTGTCTAGGATTTAAAGCCTACTAATTATGGTCTTGGCTCTGGCTGGAGGTGGAAGCGTCTATGTTTTCTCACTCTTTCACATTTATAAGTAAAGCAGAGTTTATATATATATATACAGCAGTGCTGAGTATAGAAAATATTGGGATTTAATTTTTGCTTGAAGAAATGCACAAGGTGTTTGGGACTGTTTTAAATATACCACAATCTGCATTCTGCAAGGCCGAGGAATAATAAGGTCCACTTGTAATGCAAAGGCTCTCTTGATCAAAAGCCCACCACTGATGTCAGCTTGTAGTAGAAAGACATCAGTTTAATTCATAAGAGAAGAACTCGGCCCGATAGATAGATAGATAGATAGATAGATAGATAGATAATGCACCTGTATTTCTTTGAACTGCAATAAATCAGTAAATTCTAATTCAACTTCCTGAAATCTAAATTTTGCACAACACTACTACCTAAAGCGGGATTTTCATCCATTAAAAATGTGTTATCTTAAACATGACTAAATGAGCTAAATTTGTGGGTGGGCTGAGTTTCGCATACCCAAAACAAAGGGAATGGCTTTTCATTTGGAAAGAAATTCTGAACATCTTTTGTGTCACTGCCAGACTTTCATCTTGTTTGGAAGCTATTATGCTCCTTTTTGGAAAACACAGTTTCTTTTCTCTCCAAAAAATCATACACGAGCACTGGAGGTCTGCATTGTTGATGTAACGTGAGAGAGGGCCCGGGAAAATGCAGATAATGTACCTGTTTAAATAGGCTCGGGCTCAGGGAGTATGTGAGGGAAAAGTGGGCATACTCGCATGCTCTCAAATACTCTGCAACTGGGGAAGTAATTGCAACCACGGGGCCCTGCAGTTTTCACAGTGACACTATTCAGTCACTTTGGATTTACGGGCTCGGGGAAAGAATGTCATTTCTTTGAAGAACAAGGTGAAACAGCCGAAGAAACAAGCAAGACGTTCTTAATAAGTCAAACTGTTCAGAGCTACATGATGCATTGGTTTAAAGATTAACTATATTATACCTAAGCATGTTTTGATGCGGTTTTGAGCATAAAGATCATATAAATCATATTTAGCTTCTTGCTTCTGCCTGAAAAATCATATTTTTCTTCTTGTTTGTCTCTCTCTCTCTCTCTCTCTCTCTCTCTCTCTCTCTCTCTCTCTCTCTCTCTCTCTCGTTGTTCTGAGTAGACTGATAAAACAATTCAGCTACAGCTGACTCCTGTGAGAAATAATGTACTGCAGTGAGAGGGCAGACAACGGTTGTGGTGCTCACATTTTTATTGTTCTTATAGTAATAAATAATAAATTTGTTTAATTTCATGATTTACCACCAGTGTTTAGAAAGTTAAATAAAACGGTAATGTCAAATTCTAGTTTATTATTATTTAATTGGCTAATAATAATAAAAATATTATGATTATTGTTCTTCCTGTTTTGTTATTTTTATTTATTATCTTTATTTATTTATTTATTTATTTATTTATTTATTAATTATATAATAAAATAATTTATTATTATTATTATTATTATTATTATTATTTAATTGGTTAATAATGATAAAAATAGTGTTATTATTCTTGCTATTTTGTGTTATTTATTATTTATCTTCTTTATTTATTTGATCTCTGCACCTTTGTGGGACAAGCACTTGGCAATGGCATGAGAGAAAATAGGTGGCAATAATAATAAACATTATTATTATTATTATTATTATTGTTCTGATAGTAATAAATACATTTGTGCTTAATTTCATGATTTCGTGCCAGTCTTTAGAAAGCAGACTGAAACCGTAATAATGTCAGATTTAGTTTATTATTATTACTGAATTGTGTTATTTTACTTCTATTTATTATCTCTCTTTTTAATGTATTTTTTACTTATTATTTTAGGACCTTTCTGCTTACACACACTTTGCAATAGGTGGCACATTAAACGGTGCCATGTTGATTTGGCTATATGAGAGACTTAAATAAATGTCATGCAAATATTGTTCAACTCATTCATGTCATTCATTGGAGGCACAGGAAGTGGCCGGGAGGTCCTGAGTGACTTTGCAGCGCATCCGTCCAGGATGGGGGTCATGTTGTCTCCACTCTAACACTATCGCAAGCTGCCATGCACAGGCTACGACAAGCCAGGCAGACGCTGGGGGCTTCCCACGAGGGAGAGTCCAAGTGCTGCTGTCATCCCAGCCAGGCAATTCAGTCTGTGCACCATAAATCAGCCGCGAGCCCTCAGCCCTGCGGGACCACAAGATGGAGTGTGATGGTCTTGTTTTTACAAACACTGGAGGAGGATGCGTCACTGAGCCACGAAGACGGCAATCGGTGCAGAGACCTTGCCATCTAGAGCAGCTCACCAGCATTCTCACTCCATCTGCTTGCTCCCGGTCTTTCTTTCTTTTTTTTCTCCCTCCCTCTTTCACACCATTTGGAAAATTACTCTGTTTCTGTATTACACCTGTACATCTGCTTTGCTCTGTCTTCTCACCTCAATTTCTGTGACAATTTCCTTCAGGAAAGTGACCTTGACATCCTCCGTCTTCCTTTGGCTCGGATATTAATTATTGAGGATATTATACTTGCTGCTTAGCCTTGTTAAGGACTGTCACACGGATGGCAAATCAAGGGTTCCCTGTGCCTGCTTCTGAGTCTTAACATTAGAACCAGTCAATTTATCAGGAAGTAAATCAGGGTCTGGTCTATCCTGCTCTGGTAAGTGTGTCTGACAGCCAGTCTCCTCAGTGAAGCCATCTGCACTCCTTTAATCTCAAACACACACTGACAGCTTAACTTATATCTGAGGTTTACCAGCGCAGGGTTCTTTTTCCGACTACTGCCTTTGTGTGAATTAGTAGCACAGCTCCTAAATATGTCCCGCCTCTCCTCCCGCCCCATTAGACCCTCTGTGGTTGGTCCTAGTTAAAGAATGAATTTCTAAACTGGTGCTGACAAACAATGCAGTTGCTATAGATTGGTACAAACAGTATCTGCTTAACAGCTGAGGGATACATGAGGGAAAAAGACATTGTGATGCTGTATTATGAACCACTTTGAAGCAAAGTTAAGCTGCTTTAAGTTGTAGAAGAGGAGGGTGGAGGCTAGCAAATGGACTGCTTGATGTTGTAGTAATGAGCTGAGCATGTGTCTCACACAGGTAGAATCTTTTTCTGTACTTTATGGCAGTGGCGTAGGCAGAAAGTGGATGATGGGTGGAACTCTAATAGTGTGGGTGGGCCGCCGGAATAATTCGCATTACCCCTTAATTTAAAAAAAAAAAAAAGCCTACTGAAACATAGCAACACAGCTAAAAGTAGGCTATGTGTGAGCGGCTGCAATGTGAAGAAAAAAAATTTGAATGCAAAAACAAAGCAGGAGAGAGATACAACCCGAGTCCTGAAAACTATATCACGAGTCCTGTATCAACAACCTGCCATTGCTAATAGAGTACATGTGGCTTATGTACATTTAAGAAAACCACTTGCTCACAAATATTACATGCAAATGCCATACCACGGCGGGCCAGACTAAAAACCTACCCATAGCTTACCTTGTATGTTGTATGTTTCTTTCTTAAATGTGTCATAAACGGCAGTTTTTTAATAACAAAAAAGGCGCTGCTAGTTTGAATCGAATCCGGATATTGCCACAAAGAACAACATAACATTACTACTGGCTAAAGAGACGAATTAGCATGTTTGTATCGAATTAGCATGTTTGTGTGTATATATATATATATATATATATATATATATATATATATATATATATATATATATATATATATATATATATATATATATACACACACACATATTTTTTATATATATATATATACACACACACATATTTTATATATATATATATACACACACACACATATTTTATATATATATATATATATATATATATATATATATATATATATATATATATATATATATATATATATATATATATATGTATATATGTATGTATGTATATATATGTATATATGTATGTATGTATATATATGTATGTATATATTTCCCTGGATCTGGTATAATTATTACAATCTGATATAATTGTTACAAATCCAGTTTATATAAGGCTATATACTCCTGTTGTGATCCATTGCTTGCTAACATTTACTATTAACTAGGTCTGGGATTTTAAAGTTTTTATTTTATGTTATGGACCACCAGATATGATGGCCTGCTTTCAAGAGACCCCATTTGTAAAATATGAAGGTAGCTATATATTTTCTCAATAAATAGTAGTGAAAAAATAATTATAAATGTTTTTTGTTTGTTTTTTTTTCTGTAAAACTTTCGGTTTACCCACAATTTGCAAGCTTACTGAATTCCGTGACTAAATCCTATGCTGAACCACTTGGATTACTTTTTGTGGGTAAGACATCTTAAGAATAGTTTAGTCACGATTGTCAGCAGTGTATCTGAATTGATTTAATTTAACCATTGAAATGAAAAGGTTGATTATGAAGGATGCAGCTACTGTCTTTCTGCTCTTTATTATATAGAAAGCTTCAGAGCCACTATGAGAAGTTGAACTAAAGGGTTAGAATCCCTTGAGGACGACCAGAGACCGACGTCATCTCCCTGTTGCCGTGCCACTGCACACTTATAGCTCTGTGTCATGGCCTGAGAAGTAGATAGCATGCTAAAGGCTGAAGCAACCACTGATATAAACAAGGGGGATATCTGACAGAAAACAGGACATAATCGTTTGGATGTGTTACAGATTTTCTCATTACTTCTGGAAAAGCACAGAGAAGGCAATTGTAGTGGTACTCAACCCCAGAGTTTTCTTGATAGTGGCGGTTTCAAAATTAACCTGACTCATAGATCTGGCATCCACCAAGGCAGCCGGTCGCAAGACTCTTCTTTTCCAAAAGGACTGATTTGTGGAGGACATCTTTAAATACTCTGTTACAAATGTTGCACTCTGTGTTTAAGCTTGACCGAGCAATGTAGCTAATTTACTCAGAAACCCTTGAGTCTGAGAAGAGCAAGAGGGACAAAGCAGACAGTAAATTACATCTGTGAGGGGATGGGCTGGGCTTTGGGGGTTGAGGCTTTGGGTGGATGGGTGGTTGGGGAGGGGGGAGTGTAACAGAGGACGCAAACTCACTGGCTGCAGCAAATTAAATCATCTTGTGAGAAGCACATTGCCAAAGTCGGTGAACCCCTCTGAAATGTGCAGGCCAGCCTCTTTTCTTGAAGCAAGCCTATGAGATATTTTCCTATTAGGGCTTTATTTGCTATTCATAAAGCATCCAGCCTAGAGAATGTAACTGGCTTCAGGGCAGGGGTGGCAAAAATAGATATGTGGGTGGATGAATGTACAGTTTTCCTTCTATTTATTCTGTCTTTTGACCTTAATTCTTTTAAGTTCTTTATTCAATTACTGCTTGCATTTGAGCTGAGGAAAAATAAAAAGAATAATTCACTACAATATATATTAAAATGTATTCCTGTGATGGCAAAGGTGAATTTTCAGCAGCCATTACTTCAGTCTCCAGTCATATGATCCTTCAGAAATCATTCTGATATGCTGATTCGGTGCTCAAGAAACTTATTTATTATTATTATCAAAGTTAAAAAGAGTTGTGCTGCTTTAAATAGAAATCCTTTGTCATGTCTTCACGGTCCCATTTGATCAATTCACTGCATCCTTGCTGGATAAAGGATTGAAGTGAATCTTACTGACCTCAAACTTTTGATAGGTAGTGTATATAAATATATATATGTTATACATAATCAAAAGCCAAATGATTCATGGACTGACCAAAGAAGAAGAGGCTATTTAAATCAAAAATAGAATCAACTTAAAAATCTTAACATCCTTTCCCACAAACTGCTATTGTTTAATTTTCCTCCTATTGTGCTATATATATATTTTTTTTTTTTCCAGTGGGAATAAAGCTGATGCCCTGTTCCTGTCAAGCTAAGACTGACAGAAACGTACCTGGACACAATGCAACCTGAGTGCCTAAAATCAGTGTGTCTTCTCTTCAACAGCTGGGTCCAACTGCGTCAGCCGAATACTAATATCTCCAGACTGCCATTCCCTGTGAGACGCATGTGAGCGGCCTGCTTGCATAGACTGTTACATAATTAATGCAGTGTGCCTTCTCATTCAGACATGTTCACTGTGTCAGCCTTGGCTGTGCGTTTTATATTCCGTTTTATCTTGTTTTTCAAACTGGCCTATCTCATTCGCTTTCTTTCATTCTTTTGTCTTTCTCTTCTTCTGTCTCCCACTCTCTTCTTCATGCCTATATCTGCCTCTTTCTCCTATTTTCTTTTTACCGACTCCCTCATTATTTCCCACATGCCCCTTCTCCTTCTTTCACATTCTATCTTTTCAGATAACGCAGGGAGAATGTACACTGTCTGACTGCTTGTTAACGTTCCATTCATCTTTATTTTTCAGAGATGATTTTCCTATGCATATAAAGACGGTTGGGAAACTGCTACCTGCAACGGAAGAACTGCCTTCCATCATATCATCATTGCCCGGCATGACAAGAGTAGGCAGCCAAGAGGAGGAGCCCTGCTGGCTCACCTGATGCTTATTGTACCGCCGAAGTGATATACAGCATTGAAATCCAGGTCCAGGTGCAGTATAGCCGTGCCACCTCTAAGTCGGTAACCGTCTGGCTTCTCACCAGGGACGCCACACCCAGTTTTGTTTGCACATCACTATGGACACTTATAATATCCCTTTTTATTAGTATTTCAATAGTCTTCACTCACCCACATGCCCAAAACAGCAGCTCTGGCCAGCCATTGCAAAACGTGGTGTAATACTGAGTAAAATTGACAGACGGAGCGGCACTGCAGCTGAAATGGCAGACCTTGCCTTGAAATGCAGCCAGACGGTGGGGAGGGGACATACGCTCATCTATATGCTGCAAAAGCTTACCTTAAAGAAAGCATGAGTCACGCACCGAGCAGAGACTCAGCAGTGGGGTGTATTCCTCAGTGAAAACCCTGAGATCACAAACAAGAAGAAAAACAGCACAGACTAATGTCAGATTTGAGTTGAGTCAATGGAAGTTAGTGGGTCATTGGCGATGGAAGGCACCCAGTTGTGCCAGAGGGGTGGGTGGGATTGCGAAAAGGCACAATGTGGGAAGCGTTGCTTTGGCTGAAGTTAATTGGATTTCCTTGGTGCCCACTCTTGGCCACATGCGGGGCCGTGACATTAAATGCCCTTATCTATGACAGAAGAATAAAACCAAGTACAGAGAAAGCCACTAGTCTTAAGAAGCCTTACTGACAGGCCCCGGTCACCTCTTGTGCTCTTTTTCCAATTCTAGCTCAACTGGGAGAAAGTATTAGGACACTTAATCATACTTAAAAAGGTATGAATTACATTTAACAATATTAATCTACTAATTTTACTTTTCAGTTAATTATTTAGATTTTTCGTGGTTGTGCACTACCATTCAGAAGTGAATATTTTTATCCAGTACGGACATAAGTAAATTCATCAAAAGTGACACGGTCACTTCACACAGGTGTTCAAGTAGAATAACCCCTGGTTAGGTGTTTTTAAGTAAGTTTGGCAACCAAAATGTGTCCATGCCTTTTTGCCTTCATTCTGTACATTTATATCTATTTTTTCATATTTTGAAAGATTAAAACTTTTTGTGAAAATGTTTGATTGAAAAGTGTACTTTGTCTTTAAAATAAATGGCACTTGTTTTGATATTTTGTTGTATAATAAAATTGTGATTTACTTTATTACACAACAGGGAAGCGGTCTTGCTTAAGAATCAGAAGCAAAGCCCACTAAAGGAGCCTCAACATGGGAGCTAATGATCCCATAAAGGCCAGCGATTAAATTAGACATCTATCACCAATGCGAAATTGTGCAAGTGACAGCTCTGATTTGGATGGAGACATATTAGACTGCCTTTTAGAACTGTTGTGATGTTAATGTGACACAAATGATGAGCAAGATTGCATATTATCCTTTAAAAAAGTATCTGAGCCCCTGCTGTGATGTTTGGCCCATTTGATTGTGTTGATCTCCAGTCTTGCAGTGCAGTAGCCCATTCCAGCCTACTCTTTAATGGATAGTGCACGAGAGCAGGGGAGCATCATTAAAAAAACTCATTTTGAGGCCTCCCTGTCGCCCATTAAACTTAACAGCCAGCCTTCCCCATTAGTTTTTATACTTCTTTTTAAGGGGTTGGGGGCAAGGGCCCTAAAACCATGAAGGTTAATTGGCTACCCAGAGGATGGAATGATTGAGTTCAATCTCCTCTCTTTGGAAGCCTTGAAAATGGACCGTAGGGGCGGCATGGAGGAAAACAAAGTCTGTTGCAGTGGCATGCTCTAAATGCACACCTCTTTTTTCCTCTGAAGAAAACGATTGCTTAAGCTCTGGGGAGAGTTGACCGCTTTGAGAGAAAGGAAGGAGGGTATTTGCACGTAAAAGGTTTGCTGACGTTTTCTGCTATGTGAAGCTGACATTATATGGAGATAACGCCATAGGGCAAAGTAGGGAGACTCCCAAGGTTTGTGGCCATAACTGGTCTCACTCACCAGTCCCCTGTCTTTAATCTTTCATCAATAGCTGATAATTTGCCTGGCTGAAGTCATTTTTATACAGGAGGAAATTGAACTGAATTTTAACCGACTGAGATCATCTGCAATGGAGTGAGTGAGGATGCAGTGAGGACAGAAGGATGAAGAAGTGACAAAATGAAGGCATCCCTGTGAACTCAGTCATGAAGGTATTCCTGTGGTCAGTCGTTCCACAAAGCGAAGTGATTGCTTTGATGGTACATCTGTGCATGCATTTCAGCCGATCATTTTATGTTTACACCGGGGCAAATGAATATACATCAGAGTGACAGGATACAGAAAGGGCAGCTGCCCAGGGTTTTAACCTTTTCGTAATGGCTGTAATTACCTCAGATGGGCAGGAGGCGTCATTTTAGTGTTACAATTCAGGACGAGTCCTAATACAGCTGAAATGCAATACCATAACAGGACATATAGCATGGAAAGGGAATGGAGGATAGCTTCCATTCACTCAAATGCATACCGCGTTAATAGGAAGGGGGTTAAAAGAGAAATTCTCACACTGCCGCAGTGACAGAGCAGCCAGTTCTCCCTTGTATCTTTTTCCCCTCTCTCTTTTCTCGCTCACACCCCCCTCTTTCTTTTCTACCCAGCTGCAGTGATAAATGTCTCTTTGTATTCTGGACAGAAAACTGCCGGGTACAATGTACTTGTCAGAAGACAGCTGATTTTTTTTTTTTTTTCCTTCACCACTGCAGAGTTTATTCGTAATCTTTCCTTGAGTGAGCGAACCCCAGTGGTCCTAGAAAAAAATGCAATGCACAATTGACATTTGCTAAAGTAAATGTGTGCAACAGATTATTGTGTTTGTATTAGCGTGGGTGTGTTTTGTGAGTGCAGTTCACTCTTTTAATCAGCAAGCATTTTGTGTAGTTTTGTCTGTAAGCGTGAATCAGGAATGTCAAGTTTTAGTGAAGCGAGCGGAGCTATTCTAATGGGAGTTAATGGAGTTGAGTCGGACTTGCTGTGGGTGCTGTGGGCTTCATGCCAGCAGGGATCTCATCCTGCCGTCTATTAAACCGCCTGCCTACCGATCGAGGCGCACTTTTTGGCAGCACTTGCCACACAGTCCAATCCAATCCCCGTCAAACAAGAACGGCTGTGAGGATGAGGGTCTGGTTCAGCTCGGCATCGGTGCTGATGGGATGCTGCTGATTGGATGAATTTCCTAGTTCTCGGTGAGTGATCTGCAATTTACATGACCCCTACAGGATTCAACTATAATGATGTTGTTTTTTTTCCTGCTGGCTTTTGCTCATATTTTCACTGACCAAAACACAAAATAATTGATTTTTAATTTTAGCAATGCATTTTTATATTTGCAATGTGTTTTTTTTTTTTTTTTTTTTTTACGTTAATGGAAATGTTTACACATTTATTTTATTTATTAAAAATGTTTTTATATCATTATTTTCATGTTTTTTTTTTTCCTTTGGCAAATTAAAATTTGAAACAAACAAAATGAATACAATATAAAATATCCATAATATATCCATAGTATATCCACTATAAATGCACTATTCTTTTGGAAAATGATGGGATAAGATGCAGTACAGCATTGATTGGTCTGTAGATTTCATGATTAGTGTAAAATACTTCCAAAACCAAACGTGTAAGTTCGTAAGGAATTAAAATGACTGTAAAAGATCAGTGAATGTAAACTTTTCAGTGGCAGCACAGCACTGGCCTGAAAGGACAAAGGACAATCCCATTAACTGGCCCAAAAGTATCTGATGCTGACCAGCGGGCTATCCTTATTGTTGAGCCCTGCTCTATCCCACCCGGGTAGAAGAATCTAGGGTGGAATGCAAGAAATGCTTGTTTGGAGACCTGGGCACCCCAGTAGCAGTTGTTACGATGTGCCCATTACAGTCCAAGACCTCTCCACTGGGATGGACTTTGTCTCACCTCACTATTAGTTACGTTCCGGTTAGAGCACAGCTGGGGATGCGATGTGGTTAGCTTAATTTTACCTTCTGCACCCGAGAGGATACTTTTGCCCCTGGGCGTTGTTACTTCTGGATTTTCATGACTGAAAGAGAGAGAAAGTAATGTGGGTTTGGAAGAGGGCCACGAGTCAGGAAGGGCCAGGAGGGTATAGAGCAGATGGACATAAGGATGAAAGGTGTGTCGCCAAGAAATCCAGCGTAGTTAAAAACAACTCTCCAAAAACACAGATCAATCAGGATCGCACAATTTGGCACACTGCAGACATTGTGGCACCGTGTTTCAGCTGACCTATCTGTCTAACCGGCTAAAACCTTCACTCAATGCTTTTCCTTTTGCACAGTCTCTCTCTCATTAACCCTTAGATGCACACTTTTTCATTTCTCCTTCCTTTTAGTCTCCCAGATTGAAAAGCAGCGATTCTTTCTCACCGTGACTATCAAACAGCACATTACCTTGCCTTAATCTTCTCCTCTGTGTTGAGCACAAGGCCAATCTCCCAGCATTCCTATCTACACAGAATTGCACCCAGTTACATACGTGTTCAACAAACAATTGGGATTCAGCCTGTTTCCTAAAGGAGATTATTAACAAACAGCCGAAGAGCATTGGTCCTGAATAAGCAATGGAATCCTGAGCTGCCTTTTCCTCACCGTCCCACTCTATTTCTCACTTTCCGTGAATCAAAGCTAGGATTGTCTAGAAAATGAGCTGTCAACCGAGGGTTCACAATGAGATACATCAGCCTCATTGCCAACCTTAGAAATAATGAACCGCTCCTTCCCCAACCCCCCTTTGATATGTTCAATAAGCTACCCATAACAAGTGCAGAAAGATAAGAAGCCCCTCTCTAGCTGATTAAACCCCATTTCGAGTATTCAGAAGAAGGAGATTGTGGGTTTAAGACAGAGCAATTCTATCCAGAATTATGTGATTTGTCTGAGATGTTTTCATGTTTTTGAGAGGAAGGCACACCTTCAAAGAGAACGACCTCAAGCCTTTTCTGCCAGAGTACGGCGTGAAAGCACTGAATAAAAACACAATTAATTTCCCCATTTTTACACAATGTTTTGAAGGTAACTGCTGCAGAGCTAAGCTCCTTGCAGTAATATTCTGACACCTTATAGAGAAAAAATGCAGGAAAGTAAACAGCACGTTTAAGAGGACATTCCCACAGGCACTCTATCTGAGCTATTTATTTTTTTATCGCTGGTCTATTTTCACCTGGCCAGTAACCACATTCTGTTCAAATCCATTGCACTCTGCTTAGCTTTTTTTTTAACGCATCACACATAGACAATGTTCATTTTTCTTTAGTCTTTATATTTTTTGACTTTTGATTGACATTTTGTCAATATTTCATCATGACATATTTATTAATTTTAGTCAGTCTTACCCGGACTAAATGTTTTGACGAAAAAATTACATAATAATTAAATCATCTTTCTAGATTTTTTTTTTTTTTTTTTTTTTTTTTTTTTCGGTTTAAATCGGTTTAATCTGATTGTTAATGTTATTTTTTTTTTTTTGTCAACAGTTTTTTCCTTGGAATGATGTAATTATTGTCATGAAGTGCATTTGTCATCTCATCTTCATTATTATTGACAAAATCGAAACCCGAAAACGATTATTTTCATAAGTAATTTCATTAATTTCACAAATTTAACTGCACTTAGCCCCTTTAAGGCAAACGTGTGACATTTTGATATGTTTTTCATGACATTTACATTAATTACATACCATACAAATGTCATTAAATGCAATGTCTAAATTATAAAACCAAAATTTATATATATATATACAAACATATATACACATATACATATATATACACACACACACACACACACACGTATGTCTCATATCTTTAATGTCTGATTCAGTCAAATGTTAATATTAGTTTTTTAAGAGAAGTGAGCTGTCATGAGGTACCCTTGAGGCTGCAGTTCAGTTCAGAGTCGAGAGAAAACCGCACTAGACTGTCAAAGACATCATTTCTCCTGCTCTCTGCACCCTGCTTACCTGACTCGGAGTCCTCTCTCTGTCTTTCTCTGTTCCTGTCTTCATTTTGACATCTGTCAGCATTTGCATTAGACGATCACAGACCCCAACACAAAAAAAATTGTTCTCCTAAAAGTTTTGGGTGAGACTGGAGTGCAAAAACTGTTACTGTTATTTATAGTTGTCAACTATTTTAATATGAGGAAACCTGGCAGGAAAGTTGAGCAGTACAGTGCACATACAGATCTTAGCAGTGAAGGAGAGGGCAACTAAGGAGGAGGAGTTTGTGATGGGTGAGGGGGTCCATTGGGGGTGATGGAGACAAAAAAGGAAACTCTTTTATCAATTTCATCAAAATCAATTAGAAACCAGAGTCTACTGATGGGGCACTGGGTGGTGGAGGGAGTGTAAAATCCTGGGGCATGGGAGGAGATACAAGCCCTTGGGGACAGAGGAATTGATGAATAAAAGACTCCTGGGGTCGGGGACACTCTGAGTGGAACATGCTGGAACTCAGCAGCTGCAAATTGAGCTGCCAAAGCTCCTCAATCTCCTCTGGGGGTGGGAAAAAAGAGAGAGGAGAAGAAGAGCTTAATGGTGACTGTCATTTTGTCTGGTGGGACTGGGAACTCTACAAATAGCCTTCAACCAGACCCCTGGCCTAGAACAAACAAAATCAGCAGTCAATCCTTGAGGTTCACATATTTGTTTGGCCTATATGGGCCGCAAATGGTCTTGAAAGGATGTGGAAAGTAAATGCGGAAGTATGTTTCATGCTTATATGCTATTTCTATCAGGTACCATCATTCTCAAGAGTATTTTGCTTGTAAACTGATGTATAATTCAATGCAAGGAGGCATTAAACACAGAGGTTCACAGGGTTTGGTCAGCGACATCCACGCCATAGCCCATTCATCAACATTTCACTGAGCTGCCCTAATTCAATCATTAGTCTTGGCTCTTGACCACCACAACCTTGCTACAGTAGCATTAGCACCATCTCCCACACGTTCCTGTCAAAAACAACATCTCCCGATAAGTGCAATGTTTTGTGCCATAGAAGCTTTCATAAATTGCTGTATTCTTGAAAGAAAAAGGAGTGCAAACTGCAGGAAACAGACATAGATCCTGGTAATAGAATAAAAAGGCTATGAAGGAAGCACCCCAGAGGAAGTTTGTGTATTGTGTATTAAGAGACTACAGTCCTAAGAGGGCTTTTCCCCCCTATTCTCACACTACGTCTCACAATAGAAGAGAAGTTGGGGAGGAGCAATTTCAAATCAGAGGTAACACTGTGTCCCTGGTGCAAACGTTAACTTTTCAAAGAGCTGCGTGAATCATAAACATTTACACTGCTTGGGAGCCTGGGGAACGAGACAGGAGGGAGCTTACTATCCCTCAACTTCCTGCCTCTGTTTGTTTCCAGGAAGAATGAGAAAAAAAAAAAAAAAAAAAAAAAAACATAAAAAACAAAAGCAAAAAGGGGAAACAAAGGAGAGTCTTTATATCCAGACTCTGTTTATGTCCTTTGGCAATTGCAGTTTAAACTTGTTACACTGTACTAGAACAGTTAAGGGTTAGATCAGAGGTATTCCCACTACAATCTCTATATGCCTTAGTGTTTTGGTGAATGAGTGTGTCTATTTCCTAGCTGGAAATTCAGCCTCAGGTTTTTGGGTGAATCTGTGATTGTCTAAATTTATTACACTAAACTCTTGCACCTTTTGTGATACAAAATAAGGTAAAAGAGCCACTAAATGTGATGATCTATCAGAACTTGCAGCAAACAGTCCACCTGAGGTTTGTCCTGAGTTTTAAGTTTAAGTTTTAAATTTAAGATTAAAGTTTTTTTTTTTTTTTTTTTTTCAGCGACTCAGCAAGCACACTTTAGCAACATAATAAAGTGCAACAGTTTCCTCCCACTTTTTTAGTAGCATTGGTTCCAGATGTAATTTCCCATAGGGATTTTAGAGTTATAAGCCATGAACCGAACCAATGAGCTATGAGGTGAATCACAAAACGGCAAACTTTGGGGAAAAAAATTTACAAGGGAAAAAAAGCTACAATCCCATTAGGTATTGCAAATGTTTTTTGTTTTGTTTGTTTGTTTTTGCAGTCATGGGTAATGTAGTTTTTCAAAAGGAATTTTGCTGTTAAAGGCCCCTGAAATCAAAATGTAAGTTTTTTAGCTTTTAGTATGAATATGCTAGCCTCAAGGTTATGAATAATATGGTGTGTTTCAAAAAAATTACACAATTCTAATTTAGGAGATATAAGCATTCAAAACGTACAGTCTCTCACTTCTGCTAAAATGGATCACAGATATTTATGACATCACGCAGACTTCAGATTCTTATGACATCTGTCCAATAAAATGTTCTCTAGAATCTGAAGCATCCTGCCCCCTAAATAGACGCTGAAATCGGTCATTTTCTCACACATGTACTATTTTCTACACAGTCAATGGCACATAGTGCACTATATAGGGGAAAGGGAACGATTCAGACAGTGTAAATATGCTTTCAGTTGAGGCGAATGAAGTCTGGTTTCACATTAGTTTCACGCGCACCGCCACAGCGTGCACACTAGGGCTGCAACAACGAGTTGATAAAATCGATAAAATTCAATTATTAAAAGAGTTGGCAATAAAAATTGCATATTGATTCGTTGTGTCACGCGACTATTACGACACTCAATAAGATGCAGAGATGTTTGTGTATAAAAAAGTGCGGTTGAGCGTGAAGCAGAGCTGAGCAAAAATAAAAAAAGAGAAGAGCGGAGGTAGAGGAAAGAGCACGGGAGTACCACGGTGGAGTCCTTGATGAGGAGGAAGGGAGTTAAACAGAAGGGTAGGCGAAGTCACTACAGAATCCTACTTTTGTTCCGTTTTGAAGTGAGGAGCGTAACGTCCCTCCAGTAGCTCTTCTGGTGCTGGTGTTTACTCGTTATCCAGCTTTACAAGCATGACAAGTTAGCATTAGCTCGTTAATAACAGTAGTAAAGCAGGGGTGTATAATTTGCAAGACTAAAGACACGTTTTTATTCTCTCGCCTTTTTTGGCCCATTCATTTTTCAATCTGTTGCTATGTTAATTTCGTTGATGAATAATTTTCGTCAATATTTTCATCAACGATATTTCTTCACAGACGAGATAACTAAATAAAAACCAGCTTTGAATGACAAAAACTATGACTGATATCTATTGTCATTTTCGGTCAGCATTAGGTCTTAAAGTGAAAGCATATTCTATAAACCTGCTGCCGTCTGTGCTCTTAATATTAATCAGACAACAAAAGATTCTCATCTCACTGCTCTTTAGCTTTAATAAGGATTCATTATATTTATTATATGTTAACTATATTTAATCCATAAGGAATGTTGTATGCAAGTTGTTATAAAGAATGCATATATCATTCATTGAAAAGACATTGTGTTCTTCTTTAGGAGGAGTGTTTTTATTTTATATATATATATATATATATATATATATATATATATATATATATATATATATATATATATATATATATATATATATATATTGTATATGTCACAGCAGTTAAATGTGTCTATATTGAATGTTCAAATCAAATTTTAATATCATTCATATTAATAGGTTACTACAGTAGATGTTTTCTCCAGGAGTATATAATGAGTTTGCAAGAGACTATGACTAAACTAAACCTAAATTAAGACTGACTAAAACTAAATCAAAATTTGCTGTCAAAATGAACACTGCTCATTGTTGTCGTGTATATATTCTGTGCTTTGTCCCATATCAGTTATTGTTGACAAATATATTTTTTTATGTGTTGTACTTTTTAATTTCATTTTAAAGTTCTTTTATAACACTTGGTCATCTTAAACTGTTTAAATGTGGTGTATAAATTAACTTAACTTGCACTTACTACAATGATGGTAATAATTTAATGAATAAGCTTCGAGTGAGTGAGTGAGTGAGTGAGTGAGTGAGTGAGGAGTGAGTGAGTGAGTGAGTGAGTGAGTGAGTGAGTGAGTGAGTGAGTGTGTACTTAAGATTTTTTGCACTGTCAGTTCTGTTTTTGAATAAAGGGTTGGAAATGAATGCTTTTTATTTTTTATAGATTCATCGATTAATCGAAAAATAAATCGACAGATTAATCGATTATTAAAATAATCATTAGTTGCAGCCCTAGTGCACACACACATACACACATGCTCCGGTCCAGAGACGCGAGAGCGAGTGGATCATATGCGCGAGTCGGTGCAGGCCACAAAACATATCGGACCCGTTTCAACTTAGGGATGCCTCCAGTAGTCAAACGGTGATATAAACAAACGCTATTGGCTGTTTTAAAAAAGGGGAGGAGCTGTCTGATATGTCCTGCCCTGTCTTCCTGTTTCAGGGGAAATTACGTCAACACATTGAAGAATGATGCGCGTTTCAAGGCACTTCAGTGGGCCTTTTAAACATGGTTATTTAAAAACAAAAAAAAATTAAATAATGTGAGTTGACGGTTTCAACAAAAGCAGAAAATTACAGGCACTCTAGAAGACTACAGAGATTGTAATGGTGGATGAATTACATTATATTTCTGCATATCTAATGTCCATGGTAATTTCATTTCAGTTCATGATACATCTGCGGCTATAGACTTTTAAAGGACTCAAATGAGAGCCGTCTGTTCACTGCATTGCTTTTCATTGGGGTAAAGGGCCCTGTAACTGCTGCAGAATAATATGATTGAAGACATGCCTCAAAATGGCATTAGTATCTGATACTTGTCACCGTCTAATGGCTTTGGTTAAAACCAACCGATGACAGCGATGTTGAAATGCTTGCTCATTTTGCTTATCTGCTATCCTTTATTTTCAATGTTTGCTTGCTCATGAGCAGATAAGAGCTTTGCTAATGATAAAATGGCTGACCTGGAAAAGCTTCATCTATTTGAAATGTTCTCTGTTTACATTTTTCTAATTGTGTCCAATTATGTGAGTGCCGAGCTGGAGGGTATGTCAGAGTGTATTTTATGAGTCCTTTGCTGTATATGCATTTCTCTTACAGAGAGACATCTACAACAGCTTAAACTGTAGTCATGAGACTTATTAATTGTTCATTACACGTTGACAGGAGGTTGGCACTGAAAGAAATGCAGAAAGATCTCCATCATGGAAACCCAGAGGCTTGTAATTCCTCTCAGCGGCAGACAACACATGGACACCACGGCCAGCCCAGCAATACTCAAACAAATGCATCCAACGTGTTTACATATCAAATTTAAATGGGAGAATGTTTCCTCCCTCTGATTGCCAGGTAGCCATACATCGTGTGATTCATCAGGAGAACAAATCAGTTAATTAGTCTGCTGAAATTAGCCATACAGCACACGATCTGGACCAAATGAGATCTTAATTGGTTCACCTGCCAATTCTACATAATTCAGGCTCCTGCTTTACAGAGGGGAAAAAACACAATGAGGAAGAACAAGCTAAATTATTTTATAGCCGTTAACTGTCTTTTCTCATCCTTAGCTCTCTTATTAGGCTCTTTTTCCCTAAGCGAGACACAGAGATCTGTAAGCAGCAGTACTATGAGTCAGACACAGCCAGCCTTGATTTAGAGCGTCGCATGCGAGCCACAATGCCTCACGTTCTTTAAACTCCAATCTGAGTGACCATCCTGCCAATTTTAATGACCTCATCTTCCTTAGAAATGCTCTTTATTCTACTCTTTTTCAATTCAGCAAATGTCAAGCTCTCATTGTAATTTAGAAAATTGGTTGACTAATTTCCGTCCGACAAGAATAGAGTTTTCGCTATTGACTATTAGCGGCCGCTGGAGGTATTCAATTGTTCTAAATTACATTGATCAAAGGCTGATTGAGCATAACAACACAAAACAATCGGTGCAATAAAACTATTCGGAGCCCTCTTTTGGTCTTCTCCGTGCTTTGATCCTCAGTAGCGCTGCCACTCGTCACTCTATAACTTTGTAGCATTGAGCGGCAGTAGCTGAGAGTGAACATGACCTCCTACTGACTCCTGCCATCATACTGGATGTCTTCAACGGCAGTCAGAGAAAAAAAAAAAAAACATCAACATTAATTCCCTGCTAAATGATCCACGTGAATTATGCATGAGGAGACGTGATATGTAGATTTCCACCTTCAACCTTTGTCAGCCTAATTGCTGCCATTTAGGTCTGGATCTGAAGTGTTGCAGTCGACTGTAGACGTGGCTCACATCCATCAATAATGTTCCTGGGCTTGTATCAAAGACTCCAGGAAGAGAAGTGCTGCCTGTGCATTAGCGAGGCGCCTCAAGGCCAACTATGCCTGCGAAGCTAAGTCTTGATTTTTTTTTTTTTTTTTTTTTTTTTTTTCATATATGCTTTCAGCTAGTCAAGATCTTTCTGTCTTACCTTGGTCATGTAGCTGCGAGTTGTTGGGGGGTATGGTCATATTCAGTACGTCGTTGACAGCCGTGTCAGCGTAGTGCCCTCTCTGAACATCATGTTCGCTGTCGGTTTGGTCGCTCTCCTCGTGCCCGCTGTCCTTCAGACTGTTTCCTTCCATGTCCTTGAATGTTGACGTGCTACAGCCAGGTGAAGGAGAAAAGACGAGAAAGAAGGATAGTGTTATTTAACTGTCAACTCTGGTTTCATCATTCTGTCTCTCTTCACCCCACACTACCTCTATTTAGCTTCTAGCCCACTCAGACAGTGTATCGGCAAAGAGGTGTTTTTTGTCAAATTCTTATATGGTGGGATAAAAGATCGGAGGTCAATGGCCTGCACTCACTGGCTGTGTACAGCTCTTCTGTGTTACTTCGGTCAAAGTTCCTACATTTTCTATAGACTATTTCAGAAATATGTCGTGTATATCTGTTGATTGCAGAGGCATTTATGGGATAGTTGACCCAAAAATGAAAACTCTCATCATTTACTCACCCTTATGTCAGCCTCTCAAGAACTGGCTTTCTCTTGTCTATGTAACACAAAATGTGATGATGAAAGCTCTCTAATGAAAGTGAATGAGCACTAGGGTTGACAATCCAAAAGAAATATCTAACTATCATTAACAACGATTAATAAATACTGTAACAAAGGTAATTAACTAATGGACCTGGGGCATGGGGTGTGTAAACAGAACTATCTCTATTGTTTTATTGTATAATTGTTTTCATATAAAAGTTTGTTTTTTTTTTTTTTTTAAACAGCACAGACATGGATAAAACCCCTGCATACAAGATGAACCAC
This sequence comes from Paracanthobrama guichenoti, assembly GCA_018749465.1. Lineage (NCBI taxonomy): Eukaryota > Metazoa > Chordata > Actinopteri > Cypriniformes > Gobionidae > Paracanthobrama > Paracanthobrama guichenoti. The sequence continues at coordinate 34,344,164 of CM031956.1, read as the reverse complement.
ATAAACATAAAACCCTGGAAGTTTTAAAGAGGTTTAATCATCTGAGCAAACTGTGCTTTCCCTATTTACCTACATTCAATGACTTGAAAGAAAGAGAGGGGTAAAAAAAAAAAACCTGCCAATTGACAGCTGCAGTGCACAAGCCTGATTTCCCTTAATTTGATAGTTAGCCCAGTGGAACACGTTCAGCTTCTGAAGCAACAGCGAGGATCAGAAACGCATGCATACACATATCCACACTGACATACATAGACAAAAGCATCTCTGCAGCCTCTTCTAAGGAGAACGAGAGGGGAATTCTAGCAATGTCACTGCAATGGTGGTAGTGCAGCCTCTGATTTTATCAGTCTAATTGCACCTGTCCCAGTCTGTGCGCCCACAGGCTCCGGAGGGGATTTCTTTGTAGTGTCGCAGAGCCAAAGAGCCGACACTTGAATACTCTTTGTTTATGTAAACATAGGCAGTGCTTTTTTCAGAAGATAAAATTGCTGTAATTGGTTTGAAAAATGTGGTACTGAGGTACACCGGAATGTTCTTTTGCTCCAGGTAAGACAGGCATTACAGTCCCTGTGCACATTCGTAGCAGCCAGAGCCCCAGGCGGCTGAGGACCTTCATTAGGGACATCTGCATGCCAATGCTCCATGCCAGGCAACAGCCTCCTTTTAGGTGGACTGAGGAATGCTGGCCAAGTCCTGCCAGTACAAAGGATCTATTGTCCTAGCTCCTTTCTTCCACAATGCGAAATAACGTTACCTTTTCCTTATCTCTGTAGCCTTACAAAGCCCTCCTTGTGTGGACTGAGAAAGAATCCCCTGGAATTCCAGGATTAAAATGCATGTAGATTTAGCTATCTGATTAACATCTACACAGATGTAGCTTAACCGCCTAGGCCTCCTCCGCTCTGGGCTAGAGCTTTAATATTCTCTAACATGTAATATGTATACACGTTTGCAGGGATTTGATGTAATTATTCATATTAGGAAAAAAGAAGAAATACTTGATGAGGATGTGCTTAATCACTTATAATACTGAATTATTAAAGCTTAACACTGGCCATTTATAAACCTTTTGAGCATTAATATCTTGCCTACAGTATGTAAGACTTTATTTTTGGTTATTTTTAATTTTAAAAATGGAATCTTAAAAGGGCCATATCATTTTAAAGAGAGTATTGTACTAATTGTACAATACTGTAATTGTATGCCCATCCATTGAAATTAATATGCAAAACATCTCATTCCAAAATATCTGACACTTGGTACACCCAGTCAATGTGAGAAAAAGCAGAATATATACTATATTACTTGTATTGCTCTTTGCACATGCAAATAGAGTGTTTAGCATAATGCACAAGAATATGAAAAGGAAAAAAAAAAACTATAAGCTATGATCTGACCGCTTTAAGAACGCAGCAAAATAAGTGAGAAGTTAATCTGATTGCTTTATAAAGACATACCTTTTAATTAGGTGTGCTCTGCTGTTTACATAACTGGAGTCAATGGAATAATTCTCCGTCTGGGGGAAAGAGACAGAATTAAAGAGGGAGAGGGAAAGAGAAAGAAAGAGAGAGAGAACAAAAATGAATTTAATTATGCAGCAACCAAAATAATGTCACCAGTAATTGCCTTTCAATATAAATGTTATTTTACACAAAGACTCTAGTTAGCTGCCTGGGCTTTCAAAGGCAAACTCCCCCATTCTCTTTCTAAGCACATGTGGCCTGTTCTGCTGCAGTGAGTCTGCTCCTGTCGTCACTCCTCCAGCCTCCCCCACCCACAAAACCATCCTTAGTCAGACCACGCTCTTCAAAATGTCATTAAGCCAGACTGGGGAATAGAGGAGGGTTGGGGGTTAGAGAAGAAAGTTTCCTCTCTTCGAGTGCTGCTTTTCCTCACAACACTTTTGAGGATGCTAATGTGGAAAATCAAAGAAATAAACGGAGGGAGGAAATTAAGAGCATGCCAGGGGATTTTTTTAACTTTGCGATTGCAGATGAAAAGGCCTCAATGATCTGCATTTGATGACTCTTTGACCCACATTGAGAAAGAGACTTCAGAGTCTTCTGAAAGGCAGCACTTTCTGAATAAATGATTAGAAGTACACAGTGGAACAGGGTGTATATTTATCGGTATTCGCAGTATATTTCTGGTGGTATTGCTGGTGTTATGAAATTTAAGCAACATCATGAATAATGCAAAGACTTTAATGCACTTCATATTTGGTCATTATACACTTGTAAACAGCATGATTAATTTCACAATCCTCTGTGACTTGCAGGAATTAGAGTGTTAAGACAGATATGTTCCTAAGTTCATTTAATTTCTATAAATCACTTTAAACTTCATTTCAGTGAATTGAAACTCTAGATTCAACAAAACATTTGCATGGTCAAAAAGTCTCCATATGTCACTTGTCATATTTAAAGTATTAGCATAAAAAATATATGCAGCTTAATATCGCTGTAAATGACTATTTCTCAATTGGTGCATATAATGATGATAAATATTATGTTCATTTAGTGGAAACACTGGCTGTTTTCCTTTTCAATTAAACATTTTGAATCTAACTGGCTACTATAGATGCATGTATTTTCCATGGGGATAAACCTGCCTCTTAGATTCAACTTCAGCTGATTCTAAACCGAGATAGAAAGGAATTCAGTGTCTTCCTTCCAGGGGTATGTCTAGCCATCAGCCCCTCTGACAACAGCAGTCACCCAGACGATAAGAAGGTTAATGCAGACAGTGCAACAAGACCAATGATTATGCCGCCAGCCAGGGACCTCGAGACTAGCTGCTGGGAGATGAATATAAGCTATCATAATCGTAGACAGAATAACTCTGCATAAAGATCTATGATCCCAAACACATGCCCATTTCCTTCATCTGTGTATATCACCACTTACTAGGAGATCCCTACAGCACAGGATGTGCATGTCAGCAATTGAAAACGCATACAATTGTTTGTCTCTTAAATGTCTCTTTAGAGGCCTGTTAAATATATTTAAATATTAAATAACTTTTTTTTTTACTTTCTTGTTTTTCCTAGAGTAATAATGCTCACCACTTCACCCCAGACCTTCTTCCATCTCCAGTCAATGCTGCTGCTTACTGCCTCACCTTCACACTTCTTAATTACTCCACACATGATAATATTTTAATTACAAGTGACGGCTGACCAGGCGTCTAATTGAGATGTTTAGGCTGGTGAAATCTGGACCCACTGAAGGTTAACGTTCTCTTTAATGTGCATGTAGGGGGTGGGTGGGAGTGTATATTATTCTTGCATGTGTGGATGTTTGCTATGGTTCTAATTAAACCTTAAGTCATTGTAATCAAGGAGATAATTTGTAAAAAGCCATTTTAATTAACATTATATTAGCAGACCTCAATTTGGAACATACACTTGTTTGTTCTCGTTGCAGCTCACAAGGTAGTTAGTTGCCTTATTGTTCCTGTCCAGCTTGACTCCATTCATTTCAAAGTAATAGGCATGAGCAATTATTTCAGAACTCTAAAAAGGCAGTTGTGTGTGTGTGTGTGTGTGTGTGTGTGTGTGTGTGTGTGTGTATATATATATATATATATATATATATATATATATATATATATGATATTGTATATGTATATGTGTATATGTATGTGTGTGTGTTTTATGCAGAGAGTTTAGTTTTTTATGCCACCTGTGCTCTACTTTAGTCCCTGTGAGAACTCATTACAGAGCCTTTCCATCTCTACAGTCGTCCACAAAAAGACTAATGAATAGCAATGGACTGAGTAACAAGGGGAAAGCTTCATTAAAAAAGACAGTATACAAATTTCCAAATGATGTGCCTCTATGTGGCCGGCCCATAATTGGTTCTGAGCTGTGTTATCCAGATCTCTGCTGGGAGAGCGAGAGGCCGTCTTCCTTGTATATCTACACATACGAAGCTATGCTTTCACTCGCCTCGGCCACGGCACTTAAAACAAATGAGAGCACTGTTGAAACGCAGTTACACTGCACGGATCACTAACCCTTTTACGAGAAGAGTCGCTATCGATGATGCAGACTCCGTCATCTCAGCAGATTTCCTTCTGTTGACATTTTGATCTCTCCGCTTATATCAGAGTGGGCTAATTGGAGTAATAGCTTCAGTTATGCAAATGCAGCTGCTGTTCCACAGAGACATCTCACTGCTGAAGATTACAAAATACGCTTCAGTACTGTATTCAAGCAGATATCAACACGTTCTTACGAAGAACGTGGTAAGTGCCATTATTCCACAACAAAAGCATCTATTGATGTGTGGTGATGATTCACTAATGGATCATGATAATTAGTAAGCTTCCCCCAAAAAGGGACATCAATTGTATCCCGCAATGTTCTTGTTTTTCATTAATTCAGGTTGATGGCCAGAGGGCATTTAAGAGGCGCCCTTGGTCCTTAGAGGTCTTTATGCCAGAGAGCTTCCATGCATTAGCGCCAATCTTCCTGTAAAGTAATGTACTGTATGCCTACACCGCTGACCGCCATCAAATCATAAGGACTATCAATATTTCTTTCACAGAGGTTGGGTTTCAGGCTCAGAGATGAGGGCTGCTTAAACTACAGACAAGCTGCCACAAATGGCTACTTAATCAGGTTCTACAATGTGTTGTTATGATCTGAGCGGCCCCAGTTTGGCGGCCAATGTCACCCTATCCCCGTAATTATTGTTGTGTTTCTTCCCACATACTTAAGGGTCCGGCGGGGCAAATCGCACCCTAAGAGCTCCATGAGCGAAGGTGGAAAGGCCGGAGAGGAAAGTAATGGAAAGGGGGTGGTAAATGAGACCTTCAGAGCACTAGGCAACACCCTAACCTCGTTTTTTCTCTCTCTCTCTCTCTCTCTCTCTCTCTCTCTCTCTCTCTCTCTCTCTCCAACCTGCGTCCGCTAACCCCAACCGAACTCTTCCAACTTCAGCTAGTGGAGAGGAAAAGCAATCTCCTCGCTTAGTTGCCGCTGTGAGATTTGATTTGCCTTCTTCCCAGCGTGACAATTGGTTCCGTAGTCCGGATGCGAGAGCGTTCCTTGTACTGGTGCCAGATGCAACGAGCAAGCGGAGCAGGAGTTCTTCAGGTGGCAATGAAATGAGAAAAAAAACATACTTGTCACACCTCTGCTGCGATTTATGTATTATCTCTTCTGAGACTGATACATCAGCCGTACTTGCATTTACACATGCAAATTATGCACTAATTCAAACTGCACGCTAGAACAGCAATTAATAATTATCAGACTGTACCCTTGTTTTTACCATCATAGATAAAATACCTATTAAATCTACACAAAACTAGTTAAATTAAAGTTCAAAGCATTTTCTTTTTCATTTTAGGGAGTGGTTGGGGACAAAAAAACATGTCTTGAAGATCAAGCGAGTCCCTTTTTCTTCTTTCTAACTCCACTAAAGTTCAAATGCTCCTAATATGTCACAGTCAGAGGTGGAAAAGCATATTCTTACTGCACTTCCACTGAATACCAATGCTGTGGCTAAATAAAATTATTTTTATTTAAAAAAAAGCATTATGTATTACATGAACTAAAAAAGCAATATAAAAGACCTCAATTAAAATAAAACCGTTCCATTAACTCATTTTAATAGCAGTTTGGTGCTCACTGTTATTTGGAAGCTGACTCTTCAGTCATTTTAAGGCTGATTTACACAGTCCCAAGAGTTCTGGGAGGAAATCGGTACTCATAATGAGTCCTGTTGTTTATTTACCTCCATCCACAAGGAGCTTACCGAGGAGAGGTTATCATGAGGCAAAGGCAGATAGTGCATTGCTATTTTCTTGTTTTAAAAAAATGGCAAAACTGGAGACAGGCTTTGTTGAGTAGGGCTTAGTGATAGGAGCAGAAATGAGCCTGTAGCAAGGGTGGCATTTTCCACAGAGGCTTAGGAGATGTCTATATGTCTACAAATGTTGTGCTGCAGTAAGGCTGCAGAGAAATTACGTGTGTGCCGTTTGACTGTGTGAATGAAGCAGGGGAGTCAATTTCTATATGGAGTCGCTCTGCACAGACATCACACACTTTTCCTTTTTACTTCTATGACATGTAGGCCTTCCTTTACTTTTATCTTTATTGTTTTCTTGCCTCCTACTCTCTTGAAGCCTTTTCTTTTCACCCTACTGTCTTTTTGGTGGGTCTGCGGCATCTCTAAGCCGCTCGTCTCGTTCCACGCGGCACCCGTGACGACAGGAACGGACCACCTCGGCTTCATCTTCGCACCTGGTAGGAGTGGATTTATCCTTCCTTCCCCAGCTCAGAGAAACACAGCGCTCCTCAGCCTGGTGTTAGGTTGCCAACCCCTGATTATAGAATTTCCCATAGATCCTCTGCCATCTGCTAGATTATAGATTTCCCCCCTTCTCTTCCAGACCGTGTGAGCCCAAGGGGAGGCTCGACAGTATAAAGGGAGGTGAAGGAGCGCCTCAGGCTCGCCCTGGTATCGGGATGAGATTACGTTTTCTATTTCTGCCTCTTCGGCAGGAACCGTGATGAATATGAGGACTTGTTGACGTTTAATAGCAGCCGACTACCTACAAACACAAATTATAACGAATCAATCGCCACGGGAGCCCATGTGACAAATAAGCTGCCGTATCCTCGAGATCATTCCACTTCATCACCTGTCAATTCACTCTCAACTCAGTTTGGCCCGTTGCAAATCCATCTTATTATGAAAGGGAACCATTTTTGAGGATTAACGCTTTTGGAGCTTTAAACTGGCTGTATGTTTTTGTTTAAAAGAAAAAAAAAACAGTCAGTCCAATGTGGTTTTGTATTTTCAAATAAATAAAAAATATGTAAAGGAATCATTTTTAAGTCAGTATCCTGCAGTAACCTACGCTGCTTTGCATTATTCCACTAACTAAAGCAGTGCTCCATCGGGACGAAACCGTGTGTTACAAATGAGTAAACACAATACGCTTCCCTACCTCATTCATTCAGTGATGATTTTCCTGCGAAGTGTAGTAGATATATTTCCTTTTAGAAAACAATCACAAAGCTCTCATAAACAACCAAACCAGAAATTAGTATTTCCCAGATCAACAGCTGCACTGTTAACAGAGAAGGGAAAAAGAAAATGCCCTTCAGTTTGATCCTGTTAAAGACTCAATCTACATATGCTATGGGCTATAGGCTCCATTCAGTTTGTGTGTGATTAATTATGCATACATTAATAGCAGCTATATTAATAATTCATAAGGTCATCATATGTCAGAATTCTCTGCCTTTTAGCCTGATGAAAATATTTAAATAACCTTTCCTATCATGCATATCTGCATTCCTGCAAGGAGGGTTATACTGTTGTGGCGTTTGCTAATGTTAGGCCACATTCCAACTGTGACGCTCCTTTCTGATGTACTGTATATGTGAGCGCGCGTGTGTGTGTATGTACTTTGATATTTCTCTTTTACAAGAAGACTTGGGTTGTTTGTTGTTGGCCTGTGGTGTTTGGGAATTGATCAGATACTCTGTCCACTATAAATAGCTCACTGGACGTTACAATATCCTTCTCAACCTGCAGTGCGTGTCTGTGTGTGTTTCATAGATTCACAATCTGCTTGGATATTTTACAGGAAGCAGACTGGTCATAATAGACGAGAAGGTGTGTGGGTGTGTGTGTGTGTGGGTGGGGGGCTTTGGCTATCATATTGCATTTTCAAAGGACAATTTAGCTATAGAAACTAATGAAACTCAAATGGTCGCAACTAACAGAAGTCAGTCCTATGGGATGTTATTCTAATTCAATGCTTGAACTAAAGACATTCACTCCTTTCATTCAAAAGGCTCCTCACATCCATCTGGCATCAATTGGGGTGGAAAATGATAGTCACCTGGATGATAGATAATAGCAGGATGTACAGACCTGTGTTGGTTCAATAGCCTTCAGATAAAAGTATGTAACATGCACAGGTGACTGAGGTATCGAATGTCCTTTTAATTGTAGCTTTTAGTATTATTTAGGAAATCTATCATGAATAACTGTTCAAAAGATTGTGGTTAATAATTAATGTCTTCAAAAAAAATCTTATACTCACCAAGGCTGCATTTATTTAATAATTTGAGTGAAATATTATAACAATTTAAAATAACTCTCTTCTCTCTCATTATATTTTAAAATGCAATTTATTCCTGTGATGGCAAAGCTGAATTTTCAGCATCATCACATATGACCTTGATTGATATTATTATTATTATTATTATTATTATTAGTAGTAGTAGTAGTAGTAGTAGTAGTAGTAGTATATAAATATTGAAAACAGTTGTGCTGCTTAATATTTACTGTGATATATTTCATTTAGGATTCTTTAAACCAACAGAATTCAACACAACAGTAGGTTACACTTTATTGTAATTAAATAAGTACTGAGTAATATTAATCAACTACATGTATTTACTATAGAGTAATGGTTAGGGTTAATTATTTGTAATTATGCATAATTTACTATTATTACTATAGTACATACATGAAGTAACATGTAACTAACATTATTTTAAAATAGTGTCACTGAACAGCAATTTTTTTTTAATATTTTGTAAAAATGTAAAAGTCTTTACTGTCATGTCTGATCAATTTAATGCATCCTTGCTGAATAAAAGAAAAAAAAAGTCTACAGATTTTTTTTTTCTTCTTTCTTATCTAAATACTTAACCATCTGTTAGTAACATTTCTAGCATTTTTAATAGTGCTTGTTAATAGAGGTTTGCGATAGATAAATTCACAGCTCAGGATAAGCACCATTGAGCCATTTTACACCAGTCATGCATCTTTCTGTTTCTCTCTTCCTCACAGATACACTAGCTAAGACACACAGAGACTCATTTGGCGGGCGTGAGCAGATACGAGCGATGTGAACACCTTTACATCAGTGTAATATCCAGCACTGGGCTCCAGCAGGGAGTGCCGACTCATCCGTTCTGGATGCTGCTTTTGTTATGAGTGTAAATCATATACCCGCTTGACACTTTGATCCAAAATAATGACATAGTATCTAGGGATATGTTCTCCCAAATATCTGTCAACATACTGAGATGTCGATCAGACCATCCCACCCTCCCCCCACACGTTCAGCCCATTTGCCTCCCTCGCCGAAAGCACGGCACCTTTTCACGATGACAAGGCACAAAAGCATCTTTCCAGGATTTTTTTTTCCTGTGGATGGAAATTTTGCAGCAACTCATTACAGACTCTTAGTCTCCTCGGATATACTCCCTGTCTGTCTCTGCCTCAAGTGCACTTTCTCTTTCTCACTGTCTTTTCATCTCTCACTTTTCCCCCTCTCTAAGATGGATTGAGCCAGCCTCCTTATTGACATCTCCTTATTGACATCCCTAACAGATGAGATGCATGGAGATGCAATGTGCAAACAGGAAGTGGTGCGGTAGAATGCAGGTGGAACTTCATCATCTTTCACTAATCCCTCCAAACTTCCCCACTTATTCAAACAAACAATGTTTACCGCATACTTGGCTTCGGATCCCAGGCTCCAGAGCAACAGTGTAGCAGTTAGCACATGGTCTAGACATTTTAAGGTGATGCTTAAATGGATGACAGGTTCAAGCCTCCCTCTTTCCAGGTATAGCAATGTAACTGTGAATCTTATAAGGGGCTTTCAAAAATCATTCACTTCTTCATTCAAATCAGCCGCTTTAACGATATAGCTGCTATTTTAGTTTTGTTACTCCTTAAATGTTGTTGAGTGTCTTATTCCTCATCCATCTTTTGTGTTAGAAGTGAGTGAATATTGAACGACATAGAAGTGAGTGAATATTGACATAACTTTTGGGTGAACTCTTTAATATTGTTCTTGCAATGCAGTATCACTTTCTTTCTTTCTTTCTTTCTAAAATGCTTTTTGTAATTTAAATGATTCATATATATGTTTTAGGCCAACTGACAATACGACAAAGCCAAATGAATTTGGTCAAAGTTAATATTTACAAATCCACAAATTACAATCCTTGTGTTTAAAAAAATAGCCCTGCTAATACTGTTGGCTCCTTTATTTTTTATCCTAATTTAATTAATTTTTGGACAAAAACATCTGCTAAATAATACATTTCTACTAAATTTGTATTCTTTATTATTACTCAGCATTAATATTTTTCTCTGTTTTTCTTTTTAAAAAAATAAGCAGAACCACTGTAATAAACGACTGCAAAGATGCAAAAACCAACCCCTGCCTTTCCTTCAAGCTCTTTCTGTTGCAGTTTTACCACCTTACTAAGCGCTGCTGGATTACAGACGTAGTAGTGGCTGGGGGCTCCCGCAATGCCCTAATGGACAGATGGGCGGATAAAAACTCCACTGTAATCATAACAAGCTTGACCCAATCAGTACAATTCATGATGCAATACTATAAGAGTAGTTAGCACTCAGATTTAGGCACGCCGGACACATCTGCTACTAATATTTGAAATGGCCTTTTTTAGCAGCTGTCAGCATTGGGATCGAGAGCGACGCTTTACCTTGCCACACATCAGTGGCTCATCTGTAGACCAATGAGCAGATGTTAATCAGGGTGCTGACAGTCTGCCATCACCACTCCACAACAACGTCTCCTCATGCTATTTGCGCTGTGCGTTACACAGGGGACTGCTGTCAGCTATGGGGCTAATTCAAGCATGCATTTCTTTGGATTTTCAATTAGCAATTTGGTTCAAAACCTTCTCCCCAACTGCACCAAGACACTTATTTAACACCCTTCCCTACACTTCTTTAACGCTGTACAAACAAATAAAGCCACATACGCAGCAACACACTTTACATGCATGCTGACAGGCTCACACCCTTGTTTTACATTACCACATCCTGGGTCCAACCACATGTGTACGCACACACACTCTCCTAAGTGGGCCAGTAGGGGTGCTGCTCTGCTCCAGCTCCCAGAGAGAGTGGAGCAGCTTGTTGGCTTGCTGTGGTGAGGAGGGCCAGATGCTGCGGGCTTGACCCCATGCCGTCGCAGCAGCTGAAACACACCAGGATTATCTGTGCTGACTTTCTTTAATTTAATTTGTATTAAACCATGTTTAGGGCCAAACAGGTTTGGGGGAGGAGAGCATGGCAAGGGGGTTGTGGACAAAAAATTCCAAACAGCATACTAGCACATCACCCCTTGGTGCTTCAAACATCTGCATTCACGCTGTTAAATATCAGATTGGTATTTGGCATTGTGCTAGTATAATGAGTGTACAAACCCGATTCCAAAAAAGTTGGGACACTGTGCAAATTGTGAATAAAAACAGAATGCAATGTTTCAAATTTCAGTATTTTATTCAGAATACACATAGATGACATATCAAATGTTTAAACTGAGAAAATGTATCATTTTAAGGGAAAAATAAGTTGATTTTAAATTTCATGGCATCAACACATCTCAAAAAAGTTGGGACAAGGTCATATTTCCCACTGTGTGGCATCCCCTCTTCTTTTTATAACAGTCTGCAAACGTCTGGGGACTGAGGAGACAAGTTGCTCGAGTTTAGGAATAGGAATGATGTCCCATTCTTGTCTAATACAGGCTTCTAGTTGCTCAACTGTCTTAGGTCTTTGTCGCATCTTCCTCTTTATGATGCGGCAAATGTTTTCTATGGGTGAAAGATCTGGACTGCAGGCTGGCCATTTCAGTACCCGGATCCTCCTTCTACGCAGCCATGATGTTGTAAGTGATGCAGTATGTGGTCTGGCATTGTCATGTTGGAAAATGCAAGGTCTTCCCTGAAAGAGACGACATCTGGATGGGAGCATATGTTGTTCTAGAACTTGGATATATCTTTCAGCATTGATGGTGCCTTTCCAGATGTGTAAGCTGTCCATGCCACACGCACTCATGCAACCCCATACCATCAGAGATGCAGGCTTCTGAACTGAGCGCTGATAACAACTTGGGTTGTCCTTGTCCTCTTTAGTCCGGATGACATGGCATCCCAGTTTTCCAAAAAGAACTTCAAATTTTGATTGGTCTGACCACAGAACAGTTTTCCACTTTGCCACAGTCCATTTTAAATGAGCCTTGGGCCAGAGAAAACGCCTGCGCTTCTGGATCATGTTTAGATATGGCTTCTTTTTTGACCTGTAGAGTTTTAGCCGGCAACAGCGAATGGCACGGTGGATTGTGTTCACCGACAATGTTTTCTGGAAGTATTCCTGAACCCATGTTGTGATTTCCATTACAGTAGCATTCCTGTATGTGATGCAGTGCCGTCTAAGGGCCCGAAGATCACGGGCATCCAGTATGGTTTTCCGGCCTTGACCCTTACGCACAGAGATTGTTCCAGATTCTCTGAATCTTTGGATAATATTATGCACTGTAGATGATGATAACTTCAAACTCTTTGCAGTTTTTCTCTGAGAAACTCCTTTCTGATATTGCTCCACTATTTTTGGCCGCAGCATTGGGGGAATTGGTGATCCTCTGCCCATCTTGACTTCTGAGAGACACTGCCACTCTGAGAGGCTCTTTTTATACTCAGTCATGTTGCCAATTGACCTAATAAGTTACAAACTGGTCCTCCAGCTGTTCCTTATATGTACATTTAACTTTTCCGGCCTCTTATTGCTACCTGTCCCAACTTTTTTGGAATGTGTAGCTCTCATGAAATCCAAAATGAACCAATATTTGGCTTATTGGTCACTTTCAACATTTGATGTGTTATCTATATTCTATTGTGAATAAAATATAAGTTTATGAGATTTGTAAATTATTTCATTCCTTTTTATTCATAATTTGTACAGTGTCCCAACGTTTTTGGAATCGTGTTTGTAATAGCACACCTTGTGTCACAGTATTGTCACCAAGACTTCCTTGAAATAAAGAGTCAAAATCATTTGGCTTGCACCGTAAACAATGCGTGGTAATTGTCTCTTATCAAAGACATCAGAGTGTGATGACACAGAACATGGGTGTGCTTGTGAATTTTTGCTTGTGCACAGCGGTTTTCGGAGCCTGACATATCTTAAGGCTCACTGTGTGTCTGTGCAGATTCAGATTGTGTTAGTTTGTCTTTGTGTCAGAGCAGCGGTGAACCATTTCATTCATCTCTTGTTATTCAGCTCCTCCTGATTAGCAGCCAATTTCATTCCTTGCAGGCTGATAAAAAATGTGATATCCTATAGAGCTGGACTCGTTTTATTTATTCAGAGGGCTCCAACTGTGGCCTTTCCATTTAATCTACATGATGTTTTTCAAAAGCAAAGTGGTGAAATCCCTCTGCAGTTGGACAATTTAAGCTTCAAAACCCAATACTTAACTGGGATTCAAGCTAAGCTTGGGCAAAAATGGTTCCCCCTCCGTATTCGCAGTGTAGCTGTATCTCTAATTTAGCATTTTAATGCCACTCTACAGAGAAAGTCGTAGCCATTTTGAACAAGGAGCCACAGGATTCTCTATGTGTTTTTGTTCAGGTGGCAGGATTGTTGATGAAGCTATCTTGCATTAAAAAAGCATAGCAATAGCACACACATGCGCACATGCAGCGGTTGCTATATGAAGAAAAAATGGAATCAGTGCAGACAAATCAAGAGTGTGAACAGCTATAAAAAGATAGTACTGCTGGAGAGTGTCAAAGTGGAGAAGAGTTAATCTTCCTCTGTTTTGATGGCAAGTGGAATAATTGGGCTCTCTTACACTCATTACACGAGAATAATGCCAACCTAAGAGTTCTCCAAGAGCTCCAATTTTGTTCAGTTCGAGCTTTGAAAAATAACACTTCCCCTGATTAGCCGAAACTGAGAAGATCTGACACCTGGGGTCCTGGGCTGTAGGTTAATAAGCAATTTAAGAAATTTTTTGAAAATGAGTCTTTAAAATGGGGTTGTAACATCTACAGTGGGAATTTGATGGGGATTTTAGTAGCTTGCGCTCAGGTAATTATTGACACAAAGTATGCTGTTTCGTTCTTTGACTGTATTTGTCTTCAAAATCCTTGTGTTATCTGAAAACACTCCACATATCCATCCCATTTTTATCCAGATATGCCAAAAAACTACTAATATTGTAAGTGATACTGATTTTTACATTTAATGACTAGACTACTTGTTATTCTCTCCATTTTTCTCATATAATTATCACAATCAACCGTCTACCTTTATAGATGCCCATACTGAGAGTGTAGTTGACAAACTTGCCAAGACTGGCAAACAGCCCCAGATAAATGCGACATAATTACTGTCCTGGTTAACAGGCCTGCTTTAATGGAGATCATTAGTTAGACTAGAGAAGAGGTCAGCCTAAACAATACAGGGGTATGGGTTCTGAAGAGAGAGAGCATTTATCTCTCTCCTTTTGTTCCTGTAGTGATTTCTGATTCACTAATTAAAACCTCTACAGGCGCCGTTGGATTCTTTGTTAATTAACACCCAGAAAGTAACTTTAAGGTAAATTCAGCGCAAAAGAATCAAGTGACGTCCTTCTCCCGGTGGAGAACAGATGCTCTCAGGAGCATGCAGTTAATATGAGGTTAAAAAGGTGTCACCTTGTAAACAAGAATCTACACGCATGCACCTCTATTTTTGCCATTGCTCCCTTAGTGATCGTCTCCCCATTGGATACTCGCTTTTCTAGACCAAAAAAGGTTGTGCTCTCTGTGCCTCTGCCCCTAAGGAATCCTATTTCTCTCGCTCTTCACCCCCGTGAGACACATGGCAGCCTCTCGCTTTCATGCAATTTCAAACAACACATATCATGGCGTGCTGGATTAGTGCTTGTTCCCCTAGCAGCCCTGTCAGTGAGACAGCCAAAAACAAAACAGAAAAAAGTAACACTTCATTAATGGAGCTTTAAACAAACAGGCTCAATTTGGATGCATTCGCATTTTGCTCTGTGCTTCACTGCTGCTGCAAAAAAAAAAAAAAACGTAAATAAATAATTCAAGTAATGACAACCGCAGCCTTTGTTCACCAACTTCCTTCCAGATCTAAGAGTTATCCACTTTACAAATGCTTGTTTTTGCGGTGTTGTATCAAGCGAGTAAATAAAACTTCCAGCTGTCTCGCCATCATTCCGAATAAGAATTGTATTCAAAGTGAAAACTGAAAGGGTGTACATATGCAATCCTGTCAATCCACTTCCTGTAGGTAAATAAATAAATATAGGCTCAGCTGTGTCTGGGATTATGAAAAGGATCATTTCACTTCACACAACCCATGTATTTTAAAATGCAGCTTTCATGGTTATATTTTACTAAATTAATTACAAAATTAACAGACATTCATATTTCTTAATTTTTATTTTCATTAATTTATCAATTCTTATGAATATGACCTTATAAAAAGTTTGTTAAAGGGATAGTCAATAAAAAAATGGATATGTTGTCATCATTTACTCGCAACAAATTTTATTCAAGTTCCTTTCTTTCTTTTGGCACATAAAATAAGATATTTTGCAAAAAAGTCACTGTTTTTAGTCTATACAGTGGAAGTCAGTGGGGTTTCTTTGTATAGACAAAAACAGTTAAAACTTTAAAAATATTGTCTTTTTTTCTTTCTGGTTTTAGAGGTTTTTAAGTCACTTCTTAAAACTTTGTTGTTTTAAGTTGTTTGATTACATTTGAAACTATGCTAGTGTAGTATTATTACTATTATTGACTTTTTATTACTATATTTATTTAATTTATACAGCACTTTGGTTGATTTTGTTTTTTTTGTTTTACAATGTGCTCTCTCTCTCTCTCTCTCTCTCTCTCTCTCTCTCGCTATATATATATATATATATATATATATATATATATATATATATATATATATATATATATATATATATATATACATACGTGTGTGTGTGTGTGTGTGTGTATATATATATATAATATGACTATTGACTTTCAAGAGGCTATTAAATGTGAGCAATGGAAGACAGATTTAAATTTAGAAAACATTTAGAAAACATTTTTAACTAAAAACAGCTTTAAGCTTCCTAACATACTGTTTCCCCTGCCTTAGGAATTAAACGCTTGCTACTGCTTGTTTTACTCATTTACTCCAATATTATATGACCTCAGTACTTTCTGCTTGCTTATACGTGTATTCTAAGTGATACATAATCGCTAATATATGGCCACATTATCTGGCTGTAACCAGTGTCATATATACACTTTTTTGGAAGTCACTGGGAAGTGTTGAGGGAAGCACTGATAAGCAGCTCTTATCCTTTTAAGACTGCCCCTTAATCCGACAGAGCGAAAGCTGCAGCTTTAAGAGATTTAGTCTGGATTATTGCTAGTCTTCCAAATTAAACCAAAAGTCAGCTTTCTGTGGTTGCTCATGCAAGCTACAGCCCACCACAGCACGGTGACTGGGGCATTACAATTAGAAACACTCCCTGTCTCTCTTTCTTTCCCTATCCAGCCCAGTAAGCAGCACCCAGGTAGCAACTCTCTACTATCTGTCGGTCTCAATTTCTCCATCCTGGCAGCCTGGTCCTTCTAGCGGCTAAACCTTGGGCGTTCCTCTGAACCAGGGTGAGTTGTCTCCGACACAACAAATCTGGTCTTAAGCCTGTGGAGTAATCATTATTAAGACACGAACAGATGAAAGAGAGTCCTGAGAGTCTCTCCGACGTCCCCTAATCTGTCAGCCATGCTTGTCTGTGGTGCATTAGCACGTCTATAAAACATGCCCAGGACCGCAGGGCTATCGATGGCAGGAAGGGCTCGCA
Organism: Paracanthobrama guichenoti; assembly: GCA_018749465.1. Classification (NCBI taxonomy): domain Eukaryota; kingdom Metazoa; phylum Chordata; class Actinopteri; order Cypriniformes; family Gobionidae; genus Paracanthobrama; species Paracanthobrama guichenoti. Next base: position 34,327,478 of record CM031956.1, on the reverse strand, counting down.
AGTACCTGTGTTCTATCTAATGGCGAGCAATGTTTTGAAGTAACTAAATCAGCAGAGGCCATAAAATATGAAAATACCATAAAGCAAACACTGTCAGCGAGAGCCCAGAGCTACATTGTCAAGCTACCTCTCCTGCACCTTCGTATTTCAGGACACGACATAAAAATAGACCACAATAACAATTAATCACGCTCTGTAGGGAGAAGCTAAGAACCCCTGAGAGAAAACTGTCTCTCTCCATTTGTTATATGAAACACCCAAGACATAATAAACAAGAGACCATCAGAGAATAACACCCCTCCGCATCACACACCACCCCCTCCGGCGATATTTATGACAGATCAACTCGCACGTTCGAGGGCGTCTTTGTGGGTTTTTGTCGCTATAAAAGTCTCTGTCGGTTTGCTTTAGGCTAACGACATCTCAAAAGTTCGGGCCGCCGAACACGCGTCTTTAGAGTGACCTGCACCCCCAAGGACAAATCAAACCCTTATCATTACAGCTGAGATACAAGACTCGTCAACCCTGCGCGATTCTAGCCTCTCATTCACTCACATTCTTCATCGTTCTCTCTTTCAGAGCAGCTGTCTTGTCAGAATGTGGTTAGAGAGGCTGCAGCCCATGCTGAGAGCGCAGCGCCCAGAAACAGAGCAGCAAATCAGAACACACCGATCTCATTCATTAACTTTGGCTCCCTGGCTGCAGGACATCAAACGCTGGACGTGACAAGAGAGTCAAAGCAAACCTCCATTGTGTCTTGTGGAGTGGTCTCTCAAAAAAAACGCAGCTTAAAATCATTTTTGCATTTTCTATTGCATCATAGACATTCAATTTCAGGAGCTTTTCACTGGCTGATGTTTATTTTGGTCTGTTGGGTTTTCAAGCGCTTTTGACTCTGCATGCCTCAGGCTTTCAGGTAAAATAAAGAAAAAAAACCATGAAACAACAAATTGTGTCAGTGAAGTAGGCCTACTGGAATCCCATTTATGCAGGAGGCTTGAGCAATCAAAATGCAAAACAGGATCAAACCTTTTCAACCCCTTGAAAAAACAAGCCAGAAGAAAATTCTCACAGCATCTTGCAAATAACATCAACATATTTCTCACTAAACTTAAATGTTGTTTCCAAGATTCTTGATGGCCCGTGTCAAGGCTTTCATTTACTCACCCTCATGGCTTTCCTTTCTTCTAAGAAAGGAAGTCGTACTGGTTTGGAATGACATGAGGGCGAATAAATGATGACAGAATTTTCCTCTTCGGGTGAAATATCCCTTTAAGACAGACAAAACAAAGAATAGACAGAAGCGGTAGGGAGGAAGTAGGGGACATTGGGGTCTTTGAAAGAAAGTCAAGGGGGAATGGGCGATAGCAATGATTGGAGTGGCCAAGGCCCCTGGAAGGATGAACCTGGTCATAGCCCATTAGGAAAGACGTGAGCGGGTGCTACAGCTCATTACATGCTCTGCCTCCTGTTCTATGGCTGAACAATGCACAATTATGTTGGCCTGCTGTTTTCTCAGCGCTACAGCTATACAGCGGTCTGCCTGCCAACAATCTCGCTGTTCATTAAACCACCTCAACACACACTCAGCACACCCTGCCTACTAGACAAATAACCCAGTTGCCAATAGACCCACAAAGGGGCTGGTTATTCTTACTCTTGTAAACCCAGTGAATGCAGAAATTAATCTCAACAGATATATGGTGCAATATTTTGTACACATTTTCTCAAGAAAGACTTTATTTTTTTTAGTTTCATAAATATAGAGGCAAGTAATAAGGGTGAGTTCTTGATATGTAATTGACTTGATACATCAGAAGTTTGTATTAGACGCAGAAAAGTGAGGCAAGCACAGATCAATACATAAACAATTGCATGTTCAGATATTAATCTGTGAAAATAAATGCAGACAACCCAACCAAAAAGGCATTACACATTCTAACAAACTGCTCAAGGCTTTTATAGCATACAACACTGGAGATAAAAGTTCTACACACTGTTATGGTTGAACTTTCTTTCTTTCCATCTTTCATAAATCCAATTTATATTAATGAATGTAATCCATGGCACTGCAAAAACAAATTCAGTTTGGCCATTTCAAAAGGGTGTTTGTATGAGATCTGGAAAACAACATTGATGGCTATACATTTCCTTTGTTGTTATAATGCCACGGGAACTTCCTATACCTCCAAACGCTTCGGGAACATCACGTTAATGTCCAGAGTAACTGGCAATCAATTGATTGTGAGCAGCAAATGAATAAGCTACATGTTGCTTAACAAAAGACCATGTTCTATAAAAGCACTTTCCACCTCTGTGCTTGGGCATATTTATAACATCCCACTTTCAAATGATTCAGACAACATAGTTTATATTGTGATGCAAATTACTGATTGGGAGGGAAAAAACTGAATAGATAAATAGATATTCAATTTCTGTAAAAGGTCTATCCATGTGCAGATCCCTTGGTAGTTTAATTGGCAAGTAGGCATAAAAATATTTGGAAGGACATCTGCTCTCACAAATCTGATAGTTTGCACATTCACATACAACCCACCAGTTTGAATTGCACCCACTAGGATTTTCTTGTATTTTCTTCTGTGTTCTGTTTATTCATGTCAGTACACTACACATGTAACTGTGACTGGTTAAAATAAGCAAACAATCATGTGCCTCGTCCATTACCCTCTCTATATAATTTAATGAATTCACTAGTATTCTGATAAGCCATGTAGAAAGTTGTGTGTTCGTCATTCCCTGTGGCAATGCCTTGTGTAAGAGAATGTAGGCCGACCTTTCCCATCCTATTAATTTAACCACAGGCATTTTCAGCGCTGGCAGCTAAATCTGTGTTAATGAGAGATGAGGCTAAGAGAGAGAGAAAATCATTTATATAGTTATTTTCCTCTCTTGTGGGTCTCAACTGTATCTGTATCTGGCCAGCTACTTTTCCATAAGAAGTCCTTTTTCACAGGTTCCATCTTGTCGCCCTGATCTAAGCGATATCACACATTAAGTGTTACTTAACAAAAGTGTGAAAAATGTGGGGTGGGTGGGGATGTAAAATGTTATTTCAAAGTGAAACCTGAAGAGAAATTCAAAATTCCAAGCATAAATGGCTGCAAATTTTATATAATATTCTTTATCATGTGCAAAGACTGAATAGAACCGTTTAAGAAACATTGAGAAAAACTATAAAAGATGCTTTCATAACCCTTCTAAATAATCAATCAAAAAGTAAAGCTCCGTAACTTATGTAATTCTAGTTCTAGTAAATCTTCTGTTTTCATAAGCAATTCTCATCAGGGTATTTTTATTTTAAAATCACTACTATATTTTGAATGTAAAATTTTAATGCATGAATGCTCTGATCTACAGGTTGTTTGATGATAACTGATCTAAACTTAAAAAATAACTATATTTTTAGGAGTTGGTAGCACTACTTAATAAAATAAAAAAGCTATTTGTTTGTTTTTAGCATGTCACTTTGCAAATGCTTTCATATCAGGGTGCTGTTTTTGCTCTCCATTCTGTCACTCTCTCTATTTGTCCTAAATGTTTGAGAGCGGACATCAAAATGAGAGTGCTTATGTCAGCTCATGACTGGAGTCACAAAGATAGCATTAGGGGTTTTTCTCTTTCCAGATGAGGCTATGAATGCATCATCTGCCGGCTACAGTAAGATGGTTTAAAGAGAATGAGTTTTCTCTAATAATGTCTCACTTGAACGTCAGAGTTCGGCGAATGGTTGAACATTCACACTATAATGGAACTGTGGCCCTTTTATTAGATCCAGAAATGTTCCTGTTAGTAGGCGACTCTTGAAGGCAGAATGCCAGCGGAGTCTGTGGCTTACAAATATAACCTTTGAAAACTCCCATCTTCATCTGCCAGAATCCAATCAGAACGCATCGCAAGGTGCTTGAGATAAGGCGTATCTCTCACTTCTTTATCCTTTTTCTTCCTGCTCTGTCTCTCGTATACTGTCTATTTTTCTCTTTGGCACATAACATAAAAGAAAGAACAGGAGAGCTCAAATTGATAAAAATATTTCAAGTTTAGGCAGTCTGTGTAGTTGGCAGTCTGTGTTGTTTTTCAACATTTCTTTCTTTTCTTTCTTTCTGTTTACTAATTCCCCACCTAATTGAAAGTGACAAAATCCGAATTCTTCATCAGAGCAGCCCAGTTCAGTGAAGCCTTTCTGAAAGCCCTTCAGGGAGGAACCATGCTGTGGCCTTTACCTTATCGTGTATGGGATTTAGAATGATTAATTGGCTTAGTCTGACGAAAGTCAGAGAAACACAAAACCCCAGAGGTTCAGTTAAGTCAAAACATTTTCAAAACCCTGACCTGAAAGGTGAAACAAATGATTTTTAAAAAGCCATTTTGCGTTACAAAACAACCGAATGATGGAGAAGGAATTAAAATTCTTGTGACGTTTTGGGACTGCGAGGCTATTGTAAGCAGATAAACATGAGGGGGGAAAAATGGTAATTGCAATTAGTAATATCCAAACAACAGATAATGTAGCTTTGGTATAGTTCTGAGGGTTTGGCAAATAAAAAGTTTTCCAACAAAGGTTTAACTACATTAATAGGGGCTAATGTATTCCGCAACCACTCTTTCGGAAGATAGTCTATACATGAGACATAGTCCTAAGTGGCTGAAATGACTGGCAGCAGATGAAATGAATGTGTATTATGTTTACATGGCATGACATTGCTTTGTATATTCAAAATGACATAAGAATGAGACTAGTGTGGAGAAGCTGTATGCTGGATATGCTACTGATTAGTTTGGCACTCTGGAGAATAGGGCTAACATAACATCAACATCAACAATGAATGCATAGCTTTGCTTCCTTTATAATGAAAAGACAACTCTCATAATTATGTATGTATCACTATAGTACTATACTCTAAAAAAAAAATGCTGGGTTGTTTCAACCCATGTTTGGGTCAAATATGACACACTCAACTATTGGGTTTAAAATTGTATTTCAAAAATGTAAACCTATGGTTGGCTTTGTCCATATTTGACCCAAAAATTATTTAGAGTGTATGTGTGATTAATCTAATCAAATGTACAGATCTCAAATATTAAAATGTATCTGAGTACCATATGTTAGCAGTGGGATTTATGAGCTAATGTCTTCTGTAACAGAATGCTAGCATCTGGACGAACAGTACTTAAATTATTGTTCCAAAACCAGACACAGGGATTCTCCGACAGAAAATACAATGTGGTACTAGTAAAATGAAACAAATATTGAGTTTTCTTTTTCACACTCTCCTTAAAACATTCATCTTTTTTAGGGAGCTACAGTACATAAAGTAGCAGGATGCTTTCTCCAAGCACTAACGCAAAGCAGATCAATAGTTGGTAGATTTTTAGCTTATTATCAGTGTCAAGGGTGGAGAGAAACAGTTTTAGTTTGAGCAGACTATCATGTGTGCTTATGCTGCAAGATGCGCTACCAGATCGGCCAGAGAGCCAAATCTTTACTGCGGCCTGAACCTTATTTTGGAGACAACCACGGATAGGTTAACCACATGGCTTTCAAAAACACTGTGACTCCTCAGAGACTGGGACCACAGAACCATCTCCAGAGAGTCAGTATCATAAACACAGCGCTTTCCTGGAGCCTTGAGATACAAATGGCTGTTATCGCTATAGCTTTTATCTTCTACCCTGTTCTACCCTCATGTTATTGCCTCCTTAGGAGTCATTGTATTCCTCATTTGCAAGTCATGTTGGATAATCACATCTGCTAAATGAATAAATATATATCTTGGACCGTAGTTTTCAGCCCAATTATGTGTCTCGTGCCACAAGTATATCTGCCACTGCTGTTGTGTTGTGCTCTGTGCTTTTTTGAGGTTCACAAAAAAGCACACTATGTGCTCTGCAAAAACATGCTATCAGTAGCATCAGTGTGCATCTACTCTCTAGATTATCAGATTAGTTTCATTATCAATAAGCCAGCAGTGTGTAATTTTAATTAAAACTATATGCAATATTTCTTCATAAATTGGCATAGCACTCTCTCCAACTGGAACTGTAAATTAAACAAACAAACCACATCTCAAAATCATGTTTGAATCATGAAACGTTGGAAAACAGCCCTCAGGCCTTGATATTTCAGGGCAAGGAGATGCACGGTTAATCACAACTGTGTACCAATCAGTGTGTCCTCAGCAGACCTCTGGGAAACCCTGACTTGTAGAGTCAAACGCTTCCAAGCCCAGGCTCATAATGCGTGACAGAGCTATTATCAGTCATTTCACTGCTGCAATGTTTGATTGTGCCCCACATACTGTAAATGGGTGTGTAATTATACTGACAACATTATTCATATACTGTGTACAGCATGTTGAATGGGGAGTCACTGTATTTTGCAAATGTCGCACAGAAGGGGTAAGGGATATGGGCGACTGTAGTCAGCCCATCTTCTGGGACTGGAGGAGAAATATGCAGAAATGTGGTCAAAGAGATGTTTGTTAATGTCAGGTGGAGCACCACGCATGATGAATCCAGCATACAAATAAAACCACATCAGGCCAATCGCTGTCCTAATGTGCATACGCTGCCCCTCTCTCTCTCTCTCTCTCTCTCTCTCTCTCTCTCTCTCTCTAATACTGCAGTGAAACAACAAAGCTTTGCATTACAGTTTATTGTACTATCACACTCAATCTACAGGTTTATTCAGCCCCCCCCCTCCCCCCTCCTCCTCCTCCTTAATTCTTTGTCTTTTCATCAGTTGAGAAAAATAGATGTTCTTTAATCCTGCTGCTTAGGTAGCTTTATTAAAGGATTACGCTACCATGCCTAACTACTACGTTTGCTGTTACACTCCGTAATTCCTTTGTCCAGTCAGTGTGCAGCTTTAAGTCTTGCTTTAACCTGTAGTCTGACGTACTGGATGATGGTAAATTGGGCTCTGTCTGCATATTCCTTCATTCAAAAGATTGAGTTCTAAATAGCCATAATATTTTACTTGATCATCTGGTGACAGCTTTAATACACTAGAGCTAAAACTGTGCTTTATTGATTTCCACAGACTTTACAAACAATGACGGGCTGAATCAGCCAATCAATTAATTGGTACAAATTTAACCTCTCTCCTTTTTCCAGCAGTAAAACTCCTCATGTGTGCTCACATGTCTGTTTGTGTGACCCTTACAATAAAAACAGCCATTCCACTACAACTGAATCTACAATATACAGATGAGTACATAAGTTTGCATGCCCCTTGCAAAATGTATACAAATTGTTCACCCAAAAATTGTAATTATGTCATTAATTACTCACCCTCATGTCGTTCCCAACCCATAAGACCGTTCATCTTCGGAAAACACAAATTAAGATATTTTTTGATGAAATACAAGAGCTCTCTGACCCCTCCATAGACAGCTATTTGATTTAAAACTTTCAAGGTTCAGAAAGGTAGTAAAAACAGTTAAAATTACTCCAGTGGTTCAACTTTGATTTTATGAAGCGACGAGAATACATTTTGTGCGCAAAAAACAAACAAAAATAACAACTTTATTCAACAGTTTCTTCACGTCTGTGTCAGTCTCCTACGCAGTTTATGTTGGTCAGCTCCTGCATCAGCATCACACGCATGCGTCGTGGTACTCACGTAAACAGCATTGGCCAATGGTAAGCCGGCATGCTGGCATAGCTCTGACGTAACTCGGAAGCGCTGTACTATATTTACTATGTCAACAGCATAAGAGTCTGACAGAAACTGTTGAATAAAGTCGTTATTTTTGCTTATTTTTTGCGCACAAAGTATTCTCGCCGCTTCATAAAATTAATGTTGAAATACTGTATTCATATGGACTATTTTAACTATTATTTAAATATTATACTTATGTCTTTCAAGATTCAAGAGATTCAAGAGTTTTATTTGTCACATACACGGTTATATACAGAATATACAACCGGCAGTGAAATGTAAACAGGTCCGCTCCATGGACAGTGCAAATTCACAGTTTCTGCAAATTCCTTCCTTTCTGGACCTTAAAAGTGTTAATTCAATTGCTGTCTATGGAGGGGTCAGAGACCTCTCGGATTTCATCAAACATATCTTAATTTCTGTTCTGAATATGAATGAAAGTCTTACAGGTTTGGAACGACATGAGGGCGAGTAATTAATGACAGAATTTGTATTTTTGGGTGAACTAACCCTTTAAGGTCTTTTTTTATTTAGTACTGCCCTTCATAAGATGTGCAAGATATTTCCCGAAAGACAAAATGATGAGTGAAATCGATCATCCTTTTCAACAGTGTACATCCCCTTATTTCTTAATGCATCATTTTCCCTTATTGAGCATCAATGAATGTTTGCATCTTTTGTAATAGTTGTGTATGAGTCCCTTAGTTATCCTCAGCCACTGTTGGCAACAGCTTAAATGATTCTGGAAAGTCGAAAAACATGCAGTAGCTGGAGGGTTTTTTAATTTTTCAGTGGGCAGATCCATCACTTGGGACAAATCAGGGACTTATGCACACTTGTCACAAACATGTAAACAGTCGTTGATCATTGAGGAAGCTACACACCATCATAAGAACCAAGAATCATTTGTGTACATTCATTTTTATTTATTCATAATTATTTATCTGTAATATCAGGACAGTACTAAATAAATAAACAAAATATATATTTTATAATGATCTATCTTATTTTTCTAAATAATAAATTATTATCTTACAGAATCTGAAAAATGTTCATCATTAAAAAAATAAGATGCATCATAAAAAGTTTATATAGTGTCTAATTTCTCTTTGCATTGCCATCGAGGTCCTAAAGCAACCTGATTGGTTGATTACGTCACTGTTGATTACCCCTGTCATTGTGATAAAGCCTACTTATCGTTGTGCAACTCTACTGTAAACAGATGCAACTTTGCCTTTTCATTTTAGATGTCCATCACAAACCACTGCATGGAGAATGACAACTTATGTGCGAATCGTTGTTTTGGCAATGATTGTTCTTAATGATTGCACCTGAATTTACATGCAGTGCTGCCGATAAGCCAGGTCAGTGCATTTGGCTGCAGCTCTTTTGCTCAGCACAAAAAGAGAGAGCAGAAACAGAGGTGGCCAAATAATCCATTTTGGCAACTGTCCAACTGCTGGCTCACTTTTTTTATTATAAATATACTGACAAATAATACAAGCATGGATAGGTATAGGTATGCAGACTTAGTTAAAAGAAACAAACAAGAACAAAGCACCCGAGTAAAAGAAACCGCTAGCTATCAGTAAGCAAATTTAGCCTTTTTGACTAGGTTGGGTTAGCAGCCCTGCAACGGATCTCCCTTGACCCCACCCTCCCTTGCCGCTGGTAGCCGTGGCAGGCTGAAGGATGGAGCAGACTGGAGCAAATCTCACCTCAGGCAGCGGCATGCCGTTGATGATGAGGTCTGGCTGCTGAGGGCCCTGCCCTGTGAAGGTATGATGATAGCCATGGTTGGGTGCAGCATTCCTGGAGTTCTGGTTCTCCACGTTGAGGAAGGTGCTCTCGGAGCGCCTGCAGCCCAGCGGCAGAGTCTGCTGGTGGTAGTCGAAGTAGTTGAGCGAAGAGGTGAGAGACGAGCAACTCACCACATTCATCTTGTCCGTCTCCTCCACGTCCCGCGGCACCAGCCGGATGTCGTTCTTGCTCAGCTTCTTCTTCTTGCTGGACTTCTTCTGGTTGCCGTAGGAGTACTCCGCCACCCTGCGCAGGTACAAGAAACTGAACAGACTCAATAAAGCAGTGCTCTGCCTTCCTTACTGCACACACAGCTGGCACCAGGTCCTCGCCTGGCTCGGGCTGAGGTGCCAGACCCATATTCATTGGCGGCGCAAGAGAGATCGGCCACATTAGAGCGAACTCTGGCCGCCAATGTAACCGACATCCCTCATTTGTTTGTATTTCCATGCTCGGCGATTGAACTTGTCACAAACACACATACACAATGCAAACATGCTAAACCACAGAAGCACACACAGCGACAAATGATACTAAATGTCATAGCATGTGTAAGCAATCATATTCAAAGTTATGCCCGCATTTGTCTGCTTTTTTTGTGTGTTACAAACAAGCCCACTGGCAGGTGGGTTGTGAATTTGAATTCTCTGAGCTATGCTCTGTGGCTACTGCTAACTTGATTTGAGGGTTTTGATTCTAATCACAGTAAATGAGAAACCTTTAGATCTTACCCCAAAGGATGCTTCAGTTACAATCTAAACAAAAACTTATGAGCTCATAAAGAGAGTTAATGTAGATTCGTCTGAGCTATTCCCCACTGACCCCTCTCTTTTTCCCATGAGGATCATTACATGTATCTTATGTATCTTATAGCCTGCAACAATCTTACACTTATTTCTTTTTATGTACTTTAAAGGGCACAAATTTGTCGTAACCTACGGCTTTAGCTCAATGGTACGCTGGCTCTGCCTGCACAACACAAAGCTCCCCTTTCTGTGCTTTTCATTTGGATTCAGCCTGTGTCTCCCTGCTTGTTACTTTTTTCTGGCTCGGAAAAATGATAACGGTGCAGGACCTTATCTTTTTAGGAGGCATTTAAAAGCATTTTTTTCCTCTGTGCGAGTTAAAGCGCACACACACACAAGAAGTTAGGCCGTCCAAGAGATGCTTAATAGCTGGTCGAAAAAATGTACTATTATGTTGTCAATGTAATAGTGAATTTGTATCTTTTGTTAATGAAATTAAATTGCAAATATGTGAGAAGAGATTTAGAGCGGTTACTTTTTTCGAAGGCTATTCATATTTATTATGATGACGTAAATTATTATTATTCTAAATATTATTAGGTGGTGTAGCTGTCTGTGTTTTAATACAACTATTCGTTTTTGTTCTCTAAACTGCAACAGCATTCAGGGTATTTTATAAACACATGTCTCTATGGTCTGTTTGGTCATATGTGTTTGGCTCTCGAAACACAATCCAAAGAATCTCAGATGAGCCAGAAAGGAGAGTCAGTGAGCACAGCAGAAGAAAACCGTATCAAGCACTCTCACTAACCCCCTGTTGGGAGAGCTGAAAGCCTCCATCAGGTTTCTATCTGGAGAGGAAAATAAATGTTAACGACAGCAATCTAAACACAGGCCATCTCTAACCACCGTGTGATCACGGTAAGGTAGATATTTTGCATGCCTAACCATCGAAATCACGATCTAGACTTCTTCAAAATGTTCACTTGCATGCATCTCTGTTAAGATGGATAATTTACTGTATGCTGCAGCATTACAAGACAGAAACAACGTCAACAACAATTTGAGGTAAAAATATGGTAATGGTTTCAAGTTAAATTTGCAAAAGCAATTTATATGGAAATGTTGAGTGGTAATGTAGCAGAGGGAAATCAACACAGTGGCCAATGGTACAGATTGATAAGTATTCATATTACAGTAGATTAACAAAATAATATTCTCCCCACACACTATGTGTCAAAGACTATTACAGTTATATACATTTGCATGATTTACCTTTTATGAGCATAATTGTTATTATGAAAGTGTGGTTACTATGCCCTTGTTATTGCATTTTAATATAGTGACCTCTAAGATAACTACCATAATATGTTGTCAACCAATGAACAAAATCTCCAAATGTGTTCGTAAATAATGGGGGATAGTCAATATTTATATTAGAGCAAATTTGAGAGAGGACCTAAAGGTCATAAAATTACACCAATAATTTATGCGGCCGCCAGTCTCAGTCTCGATGGTGTATGAAGAAAGGCCTGCGCTTGCTTACCCTTACTTACTTAGAATGCATCAGTCACCAAGTAAAGGGTACATATGTCTTAGTAACAATATCATTGTAAAAATAAAAAGTAAATCAACCCCTTAACTTAGGTTCAACTTAGGTTGAATTGCTGCTTGCATTAAGAATGTGCCTTTGTATACCACTTTGAATTGAATTATGAAAAAGACAGTTGATCTGAAACTCAATTCAAAATCAAGTTAAAACGACAAATTCTTGTGATAAGTTGGAATGGTTGGAAACAAAGATGTTGTCAGAATTATGAAAATATATTTGTTTTAGTATTGCTTTTTATTTACTACATATTGTTTATTGATTTATTAAGCTCATGAGGCTCTCCTCATATATGGCTTTACAATTGAGGAAGAAGAAAACATTATTCAGCTTTGCAAGAAGTAATATTTATGATGGTGTAAATATAGTCTAATAATCATGATTAACAGGTGTAATGATTACTAAAATGATCTCCTTTTATGCTTATTTGTAATCAGTAATGGCAGAAGCAGAGCAAGGCCTGAAGCGCATGCAGTTGAGGGGACAGAGCGTGCACAGAAAAGATACACATCAAACATGCACTCCTAGTTTTGTCTTAATCATTGTTTTCTGTCTCATTCATTAAGTATTGTATGCTGATTCATTTCCAGTACAGATATATATGCAGGATATTCAACTAGACCAGAGTGCGAATTATGGAAGGGTTGAACTCCCCCTAGGTAAGGCCTAAACTCACACAAGTAAAAACAACAAAAATATTTGTAGGCCTATACATATTTTACATTTACATTTTTCTTGCGGAATTTCTGTCAGTAATTTTCAAAGCCAATTATTGGAGGTCAATCTGTATGCGCAACCAAATTTGTCTTTGACGCCCATATCACAGCTAACCGTTAACTACTTAAAGATGTTTTAAATAACCTTTTTTTATTATTATTATTTACTTATGTAAATAATGATGAATGGTTACTGTGATAAAAACAAACAGTAGGCCTACTTATGTTTTGTCGATATTCCATACTGTCCTAGCGGAAAGACCTCGAGCAACATACTGTTGCTATGGTTACCACCTCAGGTGAACAGTTTCTGTCGGTGAGCGTGCGTTTAGCGCAATCTGACTTTATGGCTAGGCCTTTCCTTAAGTCTGTTTCCCCAATAAGGTCAGTGAATAATTCGCACACTGAACTATGTTATGAGCAACTTTAAAAGGATGTATCAAAAATTGTTTGGGTACCTGCAGTTGTATGTTCGGATTTCCTTGTTATCCCTTTTGCACTTGACTGCCACAAAGATCATTGTGACAAACAGGATGACTGCAATAGAACCCAGGGCAATGATGAAAATGAGAGACAGGTTGACGGGTCCGATTTGCTCCTGTGCATTGAGATCATGGGAGAGATATATGACAATATAGGCAGAGGCAGAGAGAGAAGTTTGGCCGTGGTCGTGCGCCACCACGGTTATTTGATAGGATGGTTTCGCGTTCTCCCCAAACGTCTTTGTGGTTCGCACCTCGCCATTTATCTGGTCAATTTCAAAGTATGCCATGTCTCCTTCTGAAATTGAATACGTTAACCTTCCATTTTCACCCTCATCGTAATCATCAGCTTTTATTTGTGTAACCAAATAACCAACTCCAGCATTTTTAGGAATCGACACCTCCGCGGTGCCATTCACCAGGGGCGGGGTGGTCATGACAGGTGTGTTGTCATTTACATCCAGTACAACAATGCGCACGGTGGCGTTGCTGGTCAAAGGTGGATCTCCTCCATCCTTCGCAGAGACTTTAAACTCAAAAGTCCGCGTATCTTCGTGATTAAAAGCCCTAACGCCGTATATTTCGCCGTTTGAGTTCACAGTAACGTAAGATTCCACAGACATGCCCCGCACCTCCGATTTGATGATTTCATACGACACAGTGCCGTTCATGCCCAGGTCTGGGTCCCTGGCGGACACCGCCAGCAGAAACGCACCTGGGACGTTATTTTCGAGGACCATGGCTTGATAATGTGGCTTGGTGAAGTACGGGGGATTGTCGTTTTCATCAGTTACTTTCACTGCAAACGATTTCGAGCTTCTTAGCGGGGGATATCCGCTGTCCTCGGCTAGAATGGTCAAATTGTACATGTCTCTCTGCTCCCTATCCAGACGGCCATCAACAAGTAAGGTGGAGAAGCTCTCGAACTCGTTGAGTCTAAAAGGCACATTGCCCTGCAGTCTACACTGCACTTTTCCATTCGCTCCTGAATCGTAGTCTGAGACTCTCACCAGAGCTATTACATATCCGAGAGGAGCGTTTTCGCTCACCTCTACCATCTCACTGTTTTCTGACAACAGTTTGATTTCTGGCGCGTTGTCGTTTATGTCGATTACATTAACAATCACTTTGCAGTGGGCAGGGATCGAATTTGGACCCAGATCTTTGGCTTGTACATCAATTTCGTGGACTTGCAATTCCTCGTGGTCCAAAACGCCATTCACGGTGATTACGCCTGTTTTGGGGTCAATTTTAAACATTTGTTTGGTCAGGTTGGAGACAAAGTTTATGAATGAGTAGACCACCTCGCCATTGGTTCCTTCGTCTGGGTCCGTAGCGTTCAGGTCTATGACCAACGTGTTTATGGGGGAATTTTCCAGCACGTTTACATTGTATACTGGCTCGTCGAACACGGGGTTGTTATCGTTGGAGTCGATGACTTTAATGTTAAGTTGCACAGTCCCAGACTTTGGGGGGTCTCCACCATCCTCCGCTGTGAGTTCAAACGTGTAACGAGACTGCGTCTCTCTGTCTAAAGTCTTTTCCACCACAAGTTCCGCAATTTTGGACCCGTCTCCCCTCGTCTTAATCTCAAGACCGAAAATATCATTAGGGGTAATTGTGTACGTCTGAATGCCGTTGCTCCCCGAGTCCGGATCGCTTGCCCCCTCTAGGGGAAATCTGGTACCGGGAGCGGCATTTTCCGAGATTTCTATGTCAATGTGGTTGGTGGGGAAGCGGGGCGCGTTGTCGTTTACGTCGATAATCTCAATTTTAATTACACAGATCTCCATCAAGTTCGACATCACCTCCAACGAAATAAAACACTTCGGTGTCTGTCGGCAAACAGCATCCCGATCAATTTTTTGCTTTGTGATGAGCAGTCCGGCGGGGCTCAGATTAACCCATCGCGGCTCGGAATTGGAGATAACCCGTAAATAAGGCTGTCGGTTTCCCAGTGCAAAACCTGCAACTTTTGCGTCCGCCGTCACGTTGGCTATCTTGGTGCCTGCACGCAGCTCTTCTTCCACGGTGTATTTCAAATTGAAAACGGCATTGACTCCAGTCCAGCACAAGAGAAAGCACAAAAACATTTGTACGAAATCCATGTCCTTGGAATGCATTATACCTGTTGATGTCTGTCTTCATACGCTCATTTGCATGATATTTTATTAACATTTAAACCTATGCACTTTTGGTACGACGTAAAAGAGCTCCGACAAGTCAACAAAATCGAACAAAATCACAGTTTGGTAGATATCCTTTAAAATGAACGAAAATGTTTATATCTGCGATGAAATTCATCTGACTTACTGATTACGCAGTTGATAAGTTCCATTTACTTTATCGACATCTTATCAGGCCACCCATGTCTGGCATTATTTTTGAAAAACATATGAAGAAAACTGGTGAATAATTCTTCATATAATGAATGGGAAAACATTGTGAACGAAAAACATGGCTTCAACATGAACATTTGCGTAGTTCAGAGTAACCGACCATTTTGAGCCAGTGAAAGAAATATTCAGTAATGTAGGCTAAATGTCCGCTGGAAGGTCCTCAACTTGTGAATGAATGAAAGGAAGGAAGGATCCAATTCAAAATATTTGCTCTCGGTATCATGATTCGCGATGAACATTCGAAATTGAGTTAAAGCTCATGTCTAATCAATCCATATGATGATGTTAAGTTAGGATGCCTCCTCCTTGATCCGCATTTATGTCCATGCACATATCCAACTGAAAACACAGTGATTCCAATTTCAGAAGGAAAAAGCAGTACAATCTCTGAAACTGGAACGATGCAAAATATCAGAAAAAAATATATATCAGTCCAGTTCACAATTCAGTGATATTCCCATCCGAGCAAGAGGTGGGTCTTGTCCACTGAAGATTTCTTTCAACAAGCTTAAATTTCTTGTATGAAGGTATTTCAGCTGGCCTTAGTCCAGAAAGAATGAAACTAAATCCGAGTAAATCACTGAGAAAAGATCAGTGGGGGGAAAAGAAAAAAAAAACTCAAGCATTTGTAAGTGCAGCTGGGCTCGTCTCGCCGTAATAAAAGCGACCGGTCTGAAATATCCAGCCTCTGGATGAAGCGAAATAGTTCTTCATATAGTTCTTAAATGTGGCTCACTGAGGTAAACGCACGGCGCTCATCTTCAGCGCATAGACTACTGTCGAATGCACAGCTCGGTGTCTCGCGCTCAGTCTCAGGACCCGCAATCCCCACAGCCAATCAGAGGTTACACTGGAGAGCTGGATTTGCTGGTGGGTGGGGCAAAACTACAGATATGAACTCGGCCAACAAGCTCTAGTTCATGCAACACACAGTCTATGTCACGCGTGCCAGTTATGTCTGGACATACAGTGTGTGTGAATTGTACAATTGTTGATTTTCAGGAGGGTCAACTTTTTATAAGGAATTGTTCAAATTTTATAAGGAATTGTTCAAAGTGCAATTAGTTGAGGAAGATGATGGCTTTTAAATAATGACGCTAAAGTTATATTGTATACACTATATGCTATATATCATTTTATATAAAACGAATGAAAACAGACTACTGGCATTTTATTTTATTTTATTATATTGTTTTTTTTTTGTCTAATGTTTCATCCTATGCTTCGTGTTGCTATGGTTTCCTCCACATTTTTCTGCGATTTCCGTTTGCATAGTTTGTTCGTTTGTTCATAGTTTAGTTTAAGTTTAAGTTTTTATAAAATTATAATAATTATTTATGTCCATCCAGATCAAAAGTTGACGATTAATATTCTCAAGCAAAAGTAGGCTAACTGAATGGCTCTTGGTAGCATATAGGCTTAGATTATTCAAAATGTATCAGTTTTATGTTTTCTTGACCTAAAGCAATAGGAGTGCAGCTATTTCATCCGATGGCAGAATAAAGGAGCATTTCGTAGGTATATAGCATACAGTACCTACTATATCAGTTTCATTAGTAGAAATATGAATAGCCTATACTCCTGCCTAATTTTAGATCAGTCAGATCTGAGTATTATCCACGTCATTACGCACGACACGAACCTGATGTCGGCAAATAGCCTACGTTTTTACTCACTAGTCTGTATGAGATTCAAATAAGATGTAAAGACAATGCACGTGTTGCGCTAAGAGTAGCAGTAGAAATATTAATGGCATAGGCTAAAGGGAGCCATGTCAAAACTATAGTCGCTCTTGAAATTATAGCGTTTCAGGGAGCCTTTTCGTTCCCATCATCGATGACGACCACAACATATCAATGTCTCTCTCTCTCTCTCTCTCTCTCTCTCTCTCTCTCTCTCTCTCTCTCTCTCTCTCTCTCTCTCTATGAAATAAATAGAGGCGCGCTCGGGCGGAACATGATTTGAAATGCTGAGACTGAGGGACAAATAATATGAATTATAATAATTAGCCTAGTAATTATAATAACAATCCTTAATAGCTTATTACTATATTATATTATTATTAATCCGCATGTTTTTGTTATTACTCAACATTCTTTGTCAATATTACATACTGAGCCTTTTTTATATTATTTAAATTCCTCAGTAACTGGCTCGTGAACGCACAAAGAGTCAGGAGTCATGTGCACCCATGACAGCATGTTGTGGGTAAATCGTGTTTAAAGTCACAAGGCTGACACCTAGCGGCCGACACCACTTTATCATCATATTTAAAGAAACTTTTGTGCGTTTGTTTGTTTATTTGTTTGTTTGTTATGCTCAGACAAAAAATATTGTAGAATCACACATACAAATGTACAAACTTATTTTTTGCACCACTATAAGTATATATTATATAAGTATATATTTTAACAGATGAATGAACAAATGTTTATTAATGAATTATTAATTAAGTTTGGTTTAGTGAAGGAAACATTCTTGCTGCCACTTGATACAATTAATCTGTATATTCGCGGAGTAGTCCAAAAGATTTTACTTGATGACAAGAGACATTGTTTCTTTGTTTGCCATAAAGTTCTCAAGCAGTCATATTCATGAGCAAGCACAGATGTCAGCATCTTTAAATATTCCAGTTCATGTCTGTTTCCAGCTTGAAATGCTTTAGGGACAGCTGTCAAACTGTTGCTCTGCTAACTGCTGCAACCTGCTTCCAAAGAAAAACCAAGAGACTGAAGGTCTATTTTCACAGATAGTTTTATCATCTTGTTGTAGAAATATGAGGATGAATGTTGTTTTTCCTTTAGCCTTTTAAATTTAGCAGTGATATGTTCCATCAATAAAACACTGAAGGAAAGGTTGTTTTTGTGCAATGGACTCCTGCCTTGACAATTTGTTTATTTTGTTTTCCTCACGCAGCACAAGCTCGCGTTTTGACGTGCACCTTCACTTTAACATCAAGGTTAATAGATTTAGGTGTTTTGTCTGTCAACACACAACCGAATGCATTACGCTATACAAACAGTTTTATGCTCAAATTATGCTCAAGTGAGAATATTTGTTGATTATTGTTGTGCAACATTCCTTTAGTACTCAAAAGCCTTTTCTTTCGTTTTGATTTCCTTCATTCTTAAAATTCTCTTTGATATGATGACAGCATGTGGAGATTTTGATTCTGCAGTAAGTAATGCATATGGATGGAGGGGGAGGGGGTAATCTCGCGGTGTTCCATTCATTGTAATGAAAGAGAAATGACCATCAAAGTCGGAGTGATTTCAGAATTTTCTGATTTTCAGAAACCAATGCTTCCCAGTTCTTGGAAATGAAGTAAACAATAATTGGTAGAAAAGAGCAAGAGGAGTGGGGGAATCTGTCTTTCTATCTATCAGGCTGTCCATTATCTTTCTGTATGGTATAAACAATACTTTCTTGGCGCTGTTGCTGCAGTGTTTTTCGGCCCAGTACCCCTCTAACTGCTAGGACCCTTTGTGTGAATTGCTAAGTAAAGTAGCTCAAAGGTGCACACAGTCTGCAGTCCAAGCTACTTTGTGCAGCAGGAGCCACTCAATCATGCAGTGATTTTGAACTTTTAAGGCTTTTTTTTTTTTTTTCTCCCAGCCTTGAGCCAACACTTTCCACAGTACATAGAGAATAACTGATTTGATGCTATATTTTGCTGCTAAAACACGGCACACTTCTGTACCCAGTCCCTTCTGCTCACTCTGAAAAGAATATCTGAGCTTTGCTGATATGTTGCTGCCTTATTACCCTTAGTGTGCAGCAGCCTATCTTCTACTGAATAGCATAGGCGTTCACCGAGACTCAGAACTACAGGTGTCCTTTGGAAGAGAAAGACAGGGAGAAATAGATAGAGGAAGGAAAGAGCATGATCTATTCGAATTCAGACGAGATGGAGGCTCTTTCTCTGGCTGGATGTGGCTACAAAAAGGACTACTCCATTATGGTATTCATCTTAGGGTATTTCAGGCATTTGATTTCCTCCAATGATCGTGGCTGGAAGTAGGCAGCAAGATGACTGATATGCCCATCTTCAGTGTCCTTGTCCTGCTATCTGAGCCTTGTTGCATTGTGTCAACATCCTTTCTCCATCTGACCCCCCCTGTTAGGCTGGGAGGGCACTGTTGCATCAGCAGTAGAGCTCTCGATATTGAAATGCACTTGGTGAAATTGAGTGACAAAGGGCAGTCTTTTTATTTGAATTACAGACAATTCATTTTTAGCATATTGTTTGTGTTTGTATCTAAATATTTTAGTTTCATATGCGTATATTTATCAGGAGATTGAGTGTCGTCTCCAGCAAATCACTGAGTTGTTCACCATCATCTGCCCCTTGCTGTGTCTGGCACAATCTGCTAAGCGGAGGTCATGATAACAGATTTGGTCTATTGAGCTGAGCTACCCTGCATTGCTGATGAGGACCTTGCAGCACATCCTTAAATGTTTTATTGACAGTAGAAAGTATACAGGAATAATTCTTGTCTTTTCTCATTTTGCCGGGCAGATGGAGAACTATTTAACAATTGATATGTGATATTAACATGTTGCTTTAAACACAACAACTGCTTCCACTGGAAACTCTAAAAGCTATTATAAGGCGGTGAGAGATTTTAGCCATGACTGTATTTAAGATTTCATTAGGAAGAAAAAATGTTTATAGTGTGAAATGAAACTGCTGTTAACTGTTATTGGCAACTGTTTACACAGCCTGAGTACAGACTGGCACAATACCAGAAAACTATTTGCTTCAGTCATATATAACTAAATATGCGTATTGTGTCATGTTTTTACAGATCTTTTACTTTGAAGATATTTCATTTCTATAGTGAATTAAATTGCAATCATGTGCAGAAATGAACAGCTATTTAAAGTGAAAAGTCATAAATGTGTTTGCAATTGACAACATGTACTATGCTATTAGATTAATGCTAAATTGTAAGCAATTAGACCATTTAAATTATTGAAATAATATTGCCAGCTTGGCCTTGTAATGTCAAAGACTTGCTATCAGCAAGTGCTGGAGAGGGAATACTCAAGGGATGAAATGTACACAGTGGTGCCAGTCACGTTGCAGGATTCATCACTGTAACTAGCACTCGGCACAGCTGCAACCA
The DNA here is from genome assembly GCA_018749465.1 of Paracanthobrama guichenoti. Classification (NCBI taxonomy): domain Eukaryota; kingdom Metazoa; phylum Chordata; class Actinopteri; order Cypriniformes; family Gobionidae; genus Paracanthobrama; species Paracanthobrama guichenoti. The sequence continues at coordinate 34,306,916 of CM031956.1, read as the reverse complement.
ATTAGATTTCACTCTACTCTAGGCCCAAACAAGATTGAGCTGTATTCACACTTCATTGTGGAACTTATGACGGCTGCAAGTGAGACTAATAATTAGTAACCCAACATCCCATTTGCCTTCAGTATGACGTGTTTAAGAGCACTGTGTTCCATTTATGCAAGATTAATTTGAATATTTCAGCATTTAGATAGCAATTAATACATGTAGTTCCACCATCTTTATGGCAAATTTAATCCCTGTAAGTGTCATGTTTTTCTAATTGCCGTAATGGTACGTACCTCTTGATGGTGAGTTTTGAGAGCTGAAATAGCTTTTGAAAACAAATCCACTATAGTACGCATGCGCCGAACGTGTCTTTACGCGCTCTTGGCTATACTTTGAAGAACTTGCATGCTCAACTGAACGCAAGATGGAGCGGAACGCTGAAAATTAAATATACCTGTGCCTTAACCCTAATCATAGCCATATCTGTCACAGAAAACTTTTCTGCAGTTTTACATTTTCAAAAAACAGTACCTAGCAAGCAATTTTACATTTTAAAAGACATCTAATAGCTGTCCAAACACAGCCCAGACATCTAAGCTCAAACAAGGCAACATTTGGGCTGTCAGTGAAAATGTAATAGATGTCTAACCGTAGCCCAAGAATAGACGTCAACTAGAACATGTCAGAGAAAAAAGCCAAACACCTTGTAATCACTGTTGACTTTACTTACATGATGGAATATCATACATCTCGCAAGTTATTTTGGCAAAAACGACATGTAACCATATTCAAGGTTATTTTGGCTAGAAGTGGGTTACTCAGCCGGAGTATATCAGGTCTATAGTTCTACCGAGACAGTGAAATGACAGATATTGTTTGCTGGGTATGATTTTATAAGCTATTATTCCACATGGACAAGGATTTTGGATATTGCCATTCTTGTGGGGATGTAATAGACCAAGAGCCCACACACATTTTCCCATTGTCATTCATTCAACAGAAGGCAATGTAAAATTTGTTAAAATACAGTTAAATATATTTCAAGTATAAAAAAAAATACCTAAATAGGAACATAGTATACTTAAAGTGCAAAAATAATATATAATAGATAGTAAACTATAAGTATGATGTTATGTTCACTTAAAGAAAACTTACAAGTATACTTACAGTAAAACCACTAAACAATTTTTTTACTGAGAGTACACTTCACAGTGTACTTTCATAAAGTAAAAAGAGTACTAGTATTAAAATTGAAACCTTGAAATTGAAAAATTGAAAATTAATATAGAAACTGCTAGTACAGTATACTTATGAGTACACTTGTAGTGCAGATGCAGTACAAATGAGAAACGTAGTTGTGAACTAGTTGTGCACTTAAAGTTTAATACTGTTACATTTATAGTATACTTAAATGTATACTTTTTTATAAAACGGGACAATTAATTCCAAGCAGTATTGAAACAGTACACTTAAAGTTAACCAATAGTACATTGATATTAGTATACTACATAATGTATACTTAAAAATATACTTGAACTTTACTTAAGTATACTTCATAAAATTAACTTGAAGTATACTTCTTTTTCATAAGGGGAACTATATAGCAGTGCCATTCTCCCCCCTTATCTTCTTAGCATTTCCAGCAATGGTCAGAAATATAAAGTAGAAATATCTGCCATCTGACTTTGAATGGTACACAGCATAAAAGCCATGAAAATCACATTTGGATGTCAAACATTAGTTCTTCTCCAGAATAGACACACCCTACTGTTCACTTTCAGCATCAGATAAGGACTCTTAAAGGCCCAGTTTCTACAGTTCCCAATTTTCCATTAGAGCGCTAATGTTTAGCATTCTTTTCTCACCTCACACTACTCAGACAATGAGCATAATCATGTGTTCAATACACCAAGAGAGACTGGAATTCCAGTCTTGATTACCCCTATATGCAGAAATCAGTGGCCTTTGTTTAGCAGTCAGCACAAGTGCAAAGACCACCTCACAAAATCATAACCACTAAAAACTACAGTAGCACGCTGCAGCCCATTCTCGTTGCCTTCGGAATCACCTGTACTATGGTCAATTAGTTTGATTTTATGATTATTTTTCATTCCTTTTTTAAGCCCAGGGTCTGATTGATGTCAACATGTAGGCTAAAACACCTGGAAATGTGCAGCCCTGGGCGGGGCAGCCCTTTGTCTGATAGCATCAGCAGGATGGAGAGCTTATCAGCCCTTGTCCCCATGGGTGTGTGTTTACAGCTGTTCTCTAGTCAAGACAAATTAGTAGAGTATAAGCTATTAGGCCACTTCAGACACTTTTTTTGTCTGTTCGTAAAGGAGGTTTGTGCGCCTATGTGTCTTTTGTGTTCTGTTCAGATCAGATCATTTCAGGTAAATGAAAGCCAGTGGGTGGTGAAAGCATAATTGAAAACAGGACACAGACTTGAATTGGTCTTGGGCACAGCTTGACAGTATGGTAAGAGAACATATGTGACATTAAGTATATTTATTCACAAGGGCTTAACAGGGAATGACATATTGCTTTTGTTTATTTTCCTTCTAAGTATATCTGTCTAATCTAATATCTAAATATATTTTTTTTTAGTAGCTGGGGCAGCTTTATCCCTCATATTACTGCAAATCTCCTTCAGTCTCTCCAGTCAATTGTTAGCTTAATCCACAGAAAAAGGAAAAAAAAAATGATTGAGTAGAGTGCAAGTCATCGCTCTGAATGAAACTAAGCGTGTTTATTTGCTCTTACAGGTCAGGAGGAATCAGCTTTCATCTGTAGTTAGATAAATTAAAACACTATGCTCAGGGATGCTGTTAGTTCTGAGTGCTTTATATAATCAGGCTATTTAATCACACAAAGTTCTTCTTGAATGCATGTTGATGAGTTCTTTACACCAGGGTCAATACAGAACATGTTACATAAACCTAGTCTTACTATAAAGCCTATATTCTGCTTTGCAATTTATTCTAGCCAAGAACCACCCACTTAAACAAGACCATTTGAATATTTTTGAAAGCACTTTGTATTGTTTCTGCATGCATTTTAAGTCATTCCCTAAACCAGATGCACGATAAAGCAACAAGCGATTTTTTGATTTTATTAAAATAAACTTTATTTACTGTGTTTATCCAATTGATTTGTCCAATGTATTTGAATGGATCAAAAGAATAAAATCTTAACTTTTGAGAGCAAGTAAAACTCAAAAAAGCAGGCTACATAAAGTAAGCCTTTTGAATACTGTTTCTGTTTCTATGAAAACATTTGTGTATTTGTCAAATGTTGCATCTAATCCACTTTATCTTGATAAAGTACGCACACCCCACTGCGAGAGGGTCACCATCTGATGCAGAAAGTGTCCGTTTTCCCGTCTCAGTTTTCAACTCTTCTCCCAACTGCAAGTGGCAAATCTTGCCCATTGGCAAATTCTCCAGTTTTAGTCACAGCCGAAGTTGAACAGGTAGCTACGCTCACAACGAAATTGGACATTGGCCCACTCCTCATGTATATTCATTCTCAAACAAGGATGGGGTGAGACTGATTATGCAAGTTTAATAGGCTATTACACTATCAGTCCCTATAGGAACAACACAAAAAGCTTGCTGTCTGGTGACATCACGAGATGAATAGCTATGAGCTTACGAAACTGCACTAACTTGCCATGTTTTGTGATTGTTGCATTTTGCAGTGCATCGCATTTTTGCATCTTATTACATTTTGTAAAGACATGTTTTAAGCCTTATTTTTAACACAGAAGTAAGCTATTATCTGTGAATGTGCAAAACTTCTGATTCATTAGATACCGATTCATTAGCCTTAGCCATAACGCATTGTTTTTTTACAGCTAAAAATAACTGGAAGCAGATGTGATTACAAAGGGCCATGTGTGCTCTTAAGTTAAACATAAGGTAGATAAAGCCTATTCATTTCTAAGGTTTTTATTTATTTATTTATTTATTTATTTATTTATTAAATATATATTTTGTATAAACTGTAAGAGACTGTATAAGGGGAACAGGTCTATTTAGCTCAAATTAATGAATGAATTAATTCATAGGGAATTTTAAAAGAGTCTGATTTTATTTGAACACTGTAGCTATCAACTGTAGCGGATATTAATATCCCAACACGATCACATGAGAATGCATATCAATAGTATATCAATAGTGTGCGATGACGTTGAATGTATACATCAGAATGAGTTTTGGCGTGCATATGGTACACAGTTTTTCACGTGCATATGATACGCACTTTATGGCGCCTATATGACATACTCTTGGTAGGATGGGGGGTTTGTGCGTATAATATGCCATAAGGTGCGTATCATATGCACGCGAAAAACTACGTACCATATGCGCGCCAAAACTCATTTTGGCATATACATTGCACACTCGTATTATTTATACGTATTTTTGTGTGATCGGGCTCTAATATCCACATAATAGTGAAACACTATTTTATAGCCAGGTAACATATATCAGCATTTTAAGACATTAAATTCGCAAGCACATAACACAAGAACACTTATTTTTAAATACAAACAAAACTTTGATTGCTCTAACATGTAAAACTAATATCTAACACAGACACACAGACACACATTGCAGAAAGGAAGAAAGTAAGGAAAAAATTAGTTTTAAGAGAGTAAAATGATGAAATCCCAAGTTTCTAGCAATATATGCATTCATAACATAACACATGACATCAATCATTAATTTAACCCTCCTATCATTTCTTAGGCGGGGTTATTAAATTTGATATCAATGCACGAGTTCAGTTAGAATCTGGAGGTATCACTTGTGTTTGTTTCATGTCGTCTTTGAATGGGGATAATTAACCCATTACCCATGAAATAATTAACCCATTTTGGTCTGCCACTGACCGGTCTCGGCCTCTGTCGTTTGACTAACTATGAACTGACTTGAACAATTCTTTGTTCAAATACTCAAATATTTGTCTGCATGCATCCTCTTGGAGGGGTTCTGACCTGGTCTCCTAACTTCCCTCTCTAAGCAGAGTACAGTTAGACATGATTTCTTATTATAAGAACACAAGGTTTACACCCATACCAGACAAGACATACTTCCAATCAGCCATTCAGTAGTTATAACAATTACAGGAATTGTGAGTGAGTTTATATGCATAATGGTCACGTGCATTGGTTATAGACATGATATGCAGTAGAAGGCTGTTTGAATGCAAATCCGGCTATAATCCTTGAATGATTTGATGCAGTTTATACATGACAACAGTTTCTGTGGGGTTTTCCTGTGGATTGAACCGTGTTACTCAGAGTTCAGCTAAAGGTCGTTGAGACAACAGTGATCTGGTTTGTTTCTTTGTCTTGTGCGAAGCTTGCAAGGCAATAAAGTACTTAGCTGGGGTTTTTTGTCAGCCGGATGCAGAATGAATGGCGCCTACATCTTTTCGGTGATAGATGGTTGATTTTTGGGGTCTGGAGTGTTGAGTTGGGTTTTGTGTGGAATTATGTTTGAACGAATCATCTGAAGATTCAGTTGTGTCTGGTGCACCCTCAAATCTTACAAAAGGTACAATAAACTGTTCCATTTTTTAAGGTTTTACAGGGTTAAGGAACAATCAGATATATTACATACCACAATAATAAACTGTGATCAGTACGCAATAATAGTAACTGAGTTAGTCTGCCAGCAATAAGACACAATGTTTTCTCAAACATAAACAAAGTGGAATATACAGTTCTGCTTAATCTAGTTTATTTGTAACTTAGTGCTTCAAACTCAGCTTTTTGTGCATATGTGTGCATATATATTGTGCATAAGATTTATTGCCACTAACCTAGCAAATGTTGGCAATTTTAGTGTATACCTAAACCTACAATTCAGCAAAGCGGCCATTATAAATATATTAAATGCAACAATCAGGTAGACCCCTGTCACAGCAGCAAATATTGATGTTGCAGAATATTGGACAGGTGATATAGGTGTATTACACACTCTGACACATCTATATTTTTTTCATATTTTTGTTCCAGATCTCATAATCTTTTCTCTCTTCAACAGCTAACAACAAACCCATGAGAGAGCTCAGACAAACACTGCCAAAAAGCAGCTCTGTAGTGTGATGTAACTGGGGAGATTTTGCCAACCAGGCCCCGCCAGATTACCCTGTCCAGAAGATGTGACCGGGAATTGCAGTTTTTTTTTCTATCTGGATGGTGATATCAATAAAGGTAGCTGTCTGTCAGGACTACTGTTAATCCAATTCCATCCTCCCAAAGGATAGTTATAAATGGCTTCTGTGTTGTTTACATGTGCATTGTTCTCAGATGTGTCTCGGCTGACTTTTTAGATTCCACACATGTACCCTGCAATGCAGTTTGCCCTTCTGCCATTGGATGAGGCTCACGTTGGTGCAAGAATTAAAGGAGAAGGCAGGGATGAAAGAAATTAATATGGAAATTAACCCGTATAATGCCTCAGACGATTAAGGTGCTTTAAGGGCCAATGAGAAGGTGGCAGTTTCCAATGCAGATAGCTGCTGTACTGCAAACGGAGGGATATAGAGATTTCATTTCTTGGGAGGATCATTCTCCTCCCCGCTGTACGGATTAAGGAAATAGCTTCTGAGAGGCATAGCATGCTGTTTAGTGTGCGCTAATTGCACATCCAGTATTGAAAAGTCTGTTCTGAGCAGATTGTGGTTTTTCCATGTATTTTCCATTTTCTCTCTACCCCTCTCTTTTTCTTTCTTTTCCTCTCTGCAAACTCTCTGTATGAGATTTTTGTTGAGCTTTGATCAGTAGTAGCGGTATACAAGCAAGACTAGCTTATTGCTTAACCTGATAATGCAGATACATGCATGAATATATTTGCTCCTTAAGAGGGTAGGAAGTCCCATTGTGCATGCATTCACCAAGAACGGGTCAAAGTGTGGTTGTGGGTTGGCTTTTACTAGATTGATCTGTCTATTTTTATCCCCTGCTTTTTTATCTGAGGTGGTCCACCCCACCCAGGCTTATCCTCGGGGCGAAGTGCATTCGTAAACATTGGCTCTCGCAAGGTAATTGTGGCAGAGATGGCTGCTGGCTTCATTATCTGGCTTTGCAGGTAACAGGCATTAGCACGTACGGGAGGATGGGATGGCCTCGGGTTATGGGAATTCCTTCACTATCAGTGGCAGCCAATGTTTACTCATCCCTCAGGGACAAGGGAGGATCACAGGGTTTCGAGACCCTCGGGTCCCAACATGTGGGCTGTGTAGACGAATAGAATTCCCTCAGTGTCAACATTTGTTTTGCTCATTTGTAATTTTCCCAAAGCTAGAGTCGAACAGAACACACACATACACAGACACAATATAAAAAGGAGATCCTTTTTGTCTGTGCATGCTTATTTGACAGCAACAGAATAGTTCAGAACATACTACCCAATAAAAATATTATTTACAGCCCATTGTAAATAGATGCTGTAAGAAAGACATGCAGCTCTACATTTTTTTTATGTGTTTCTTTGTCTTTTTTGTCATCTGTTTCATCCTAGAATATACTTCAAATATACAAGATTTTTTGTCAAACTCAGCATCACTAGAGGTTACAAAGACAATCCTCTGCTGTTTTTATATCCTTCTAGAGACAGAACACCCCAGGAATCCTTGATTTGTTATAATTATTGTAGTGACACTAAGGTTGATGTCTGTGTCAGTATGATATCCTGCTACATAATACTTTCTAAGAACTCCCAGACACAGATAATTCCTTTTAAGCCTTTTCCTTATAAAACAGTAACACCAGTATTCATATTGATTCTTTCTTCTTAAATAATGTGATGCTAAAAACAAGCTAAGTGCTGCCTCCCTCTCCTCAAAGATCAGTAGCGATTATTAATGCTAGTCTTCCTAATGCCTATCTTTCAAAAAGCAGGTATGATGAGAAGGTTTGTTGTTAGCGATTTTATGCAAACATGTAGAAATGACAATTTTTGGTATGCATTCCCTGCTGAAAAATCCTGCATTGCTGGTCACACCAGCTTTAGGTATGTTTTGCACACTGGGACCAGCTTGGGATACTGGTTGCAGGCTCGCTGGTCCCCAGCATCCCAGCTAACAAATATATGTGACCCATGCTGGTAAAATGAGTAGGAATGCGCAGAGGCTAATTTTGAGCTACAGGCAAAACAAGTGAAAAATGTTGATTTTGGTCGAATTTGAGGTTTTCACAAAAATGAGTTCCTTAAGCCCTTGTTTAGTGTACCTTTCCTTTGTCCATGAAAAATTTAGTTTTTCTCTGCTCGCTTCTCAGCGACTTGCACTTCCCCTCAGCAAATTTGGTATCATTTTAATGCACATCATTCCAACTTTGTTGAATATTCATAGCGAATTCTCGATGGCATAAGTCTGAACCAATCAAATGTGATTTTTAAACTTTATTTTCAATGCTGATGTAAACAAAACGATCTCACTCGCACTGACAGATCTGAAGCGTGCACACAAAGACGTCTTAGACAGTGTGCAATCCCGATATCCACATATACACAGAATTACAGTATTTAAAGCAACACTAGGTAACTTTTGGCGCTCTAGTGGTTAATAAACAAAACTGCATGTGTCGTGTGGAAGAACATTGTAGCCGGAGCTAATTCTCTCTGTTTATGTCTATGACGAGTCACGCATGGACTGTGCTCCTCCGCTGTGTGTACCGCCCCGAACACGAAACGGAGTGTGGTTTTAGCACTAGGAGGCTGCTTGGATATCAGAAGAATTTGTCCGGTTAAGAGTTGTTCTACTACTGAAATAATTTTAGAGACATTATTTTAAGGTAAAAAAACTATATAGTGTTGCTTTTAATGGTGAGTATTCAGGCAAACATTTTCGGTTATGTCTTAAGTGAACATTTGGTTAACTGTTGGGGAAAAACATCTGATGTATAACATTATATAAGATCTGTGCGGTACAGTAGATCTTAATATATAGGGCTGTCTGATTCATTAATGTTAATCAAACAATTGTGGCAAAAAAAAAAAAAATATTGAATATGTATTTTTCCTATAGATATTTGGTTTTGACTTGGTGTGTGTCAAATGTGGTGTTATTAGCAGGGATTTTAAGGTGTTTGCTAGGTGATTTGGTTCTGGAACCTTCAGAAAACTTTAACTCAATTTTTCTCAGAATTGGCTTTGCTGACTCTATTGACTTCAAAAGGTGTAGCTCATTCATTTTTTTGTCTGATTACAACAAATAATGTATCATTTTGAATTTTTTTTTTTTTTTTTTTTTAGTAGACAAGGTTACAAGAAAAATAACAGTAACTAATTTTGTGAAAATTTGCTCATTGCGACTCATTTTGTCAGCATGGGTCACATACATTTTCTAACATTCTCATTAGGTTATGAAGGTTATATTAGGTTTTTTTGTTTTTTTTTTTTTTCCGAAAGTATTCTTCAGACCATTTTAAAAATGTTATGCATATGTTAAGGAAACATTCCATTTAATTATTTTGCAAATATTATGGAAATGTCCTTTTTTAAGGTTCTGAAACATTTAAAAAAAAAAAAAAAAAAAACATTATACGACCATCCAATTAAAACTTTTCAGAAAAAAAAGAAAGAAAAAAATTCCCTCCATGAACGATGCATGTAAAACAACATGTATGCCAACATTTTGAGAACATTATTAAAGACCAGATAACTGACTGAATGCCACTGGAAGATTGTTTGCTCATGACTTTGAGAGAACTTTGCCAGAACATTAACCAAAATGATGGCATGATCCCAGCAAGACCAGAACAACGATGCTTGTCCAGAAGTAGTTGATGTCTGTTGCCACTAGAGTTCCCTTTAGATGGGCACTTGGCCCTTGACATTGGTTAAATTATTTCACTTAAATTATGATATAAAAAAATGGTAGTTACATATCACTGATGATTATTTTGTCTCGAGTAAACTGTTATTCACATTTTAGCAGATGACTATGCTATGCAATTCCAGATGACTATGCCACCAGCTTTATCAGCACTATATCAGAACTAACCAGCATAAACCAACCTGGAACAACATGAAATAGTGCTAGTTTATGCTGGAATTTTCAGCAGGGTTCACAATGCGAGTAGTAGGTTTACTTGCGTATTTATGCATTTACCTGTTAGTCAGCAGGAACAGCTCTCAAAGCTTATAGTTTGATTAGGAAGGGGAGCGGCAGTTGAACAGGTGACCTCCTCTTGTGTGAAAACACGTGTGGGTGTGTGCACAAATATGCAGAGAAGATGAATTCATCTTCTAGAAACCTTGAATTTCAGGGCAACAGAATGTCATACGCATTCACGCACACTGTATACATGTTCTTTTTTTAAAGCTAAAATGCCACACAAGAGCGCTCAGGGACACATCATTTTAGTGTTAGCGTTGTGAGTAGCATGTGCCAGGGTCTTTGTTTTAACATCAACTGCGGCTGTTTCTTTTCATACTCCCTCACTGAGACCAAAGAGATTTCAGTTTTTGATCAAAAAGGCCAGAACAGTAGTGTTTCCTCATCACAAGAGATAAATTGTGGGTGCGAAAGGCCAACATCATTCTGCATTGTTTACTGAAACTGTGGCGCTTGTGATAGATGTGACTGAAAAAGAGATACCGTAGCATTTTAAATCTGGCTTTGAGCTGCAGTAAATGCTTTAACTAATCTCCTCTTGCTGCATACGCATATTCCGGGCTGGCTGATTTTCTCTGCCCTCGGGGTGGGCTCTCAGGACAAGCAAGGAGGGCCGAATTGCCTTTGCACAGCTTTGCCTATGGAGAACATCAGAGAGAAACGTCTGCACACGTACAGACAGATACACAAACAATCCATGGCTGTTGCACGCCGCCACTTCTATGAAGGCAGCGGTGATCTTTGCCAGCACTGGTAAACAAAGGAGCAGGGGAGCCTAATCCGCCAGTAAATCTGAGGATCATAAGTAAATCACCTATTTTAGAGATTAACTTCCATAACCATCTAAAAAAAAAAAAGAGGGAGATTGGAGTGGGAGGGGCTCATTTGCAGGTATTTCTCAAAGGCGGTGTGGTCTCATATTCTTTTTCTTTTTGCTCGTCTCCCTCACGTGCATTTGCTGTTAGATAAGAACGTAATGTGATATACTCAAAGCTGGGTAACTAATCTGATATTTCACCTCGGTGAGAGATAGGAATGATATAAAAACACATTAGGAGTGGGCACTAAGAGGATTACAGTATGGAAACGGATGTGTGCTGGTTGTCTAATCCACTCATGTTTAACCCTTGCAAGCTAGCCAATCCAACGCAAGCAAATTATTATTCTTTGTCTCTTCAGTTGATCCCGCTTTAGGTTTAGGCCGATGCTGATTTGACCACCCTCTCTGGAATAAAGGCTGATGAGTGAGCCCCAGCCTGGCCTTGATTAACACCCTCTGTCTGCTGACAGCACCATGCTGCGTTTGAGTGTGTGAGCTTTAATCTGCTTGGAGACTGTCATTAGGAGTTTAGTAGGGTTTTACGTCTGGCTGCTGGAATATTTGCAGTGGAGCAAATATGTGTGTGTGCTTCGTATTTATGCTGATTTGCGCATGTGCGCTCAATAGCGATTGTTCCGAACTCTGTTTGGCACTGCATTGCACATTTAATCTTTGTCTTCACCTTAGTCATTTTATACCATGACTGGAGATCAGATGCTCTCAAACAAGCCACTGCAGCACCAATTGGCTTAACCCACAGATCAAAGCCTGTTACTTGACAAAGCCGTCATTATAGCAGTGACTGTAAGACTTGAGAAATTACATAGAGGTGATAGTCGTTTTACCCCTGTGGGGCGTTCTTCAGAAGTTAAAGATCCGAGCTTGAGGCACTGACCTTATGTCACCTCCCCTAATTACCACATATTAGAGCTGTGTGACCTTCAGGAAGGCCGTGGGGATCAGTTACGGGTCTGAAATAACAGCTGCCAGTCTTCATTAAATAGGATCTGCTTCCTTTCAAAATTACTTATCAATCACCAATTAAGAGGAATGAGACTGAGGACACTTGTAGTATGTGACATCCTAATTAATTGCAGCTAGAATGAAGAATTGACACCTCCCTTCCTATCAAATCCTCGATGTCACCTTGGACTGTTTCATAATTAGTGGGAGTGTAACGTTAGGTTCCGGTACATTAAACAAGCCTCTGTCGGACGGTACAGAATATGTACGTGAGATAATACATAAGAGCCAGAGAATTGTAATGAGTTTAAATCTGTGCAAATTTGTATGCATGATATGTGTGAAATAACGTGGTTTATTCTGCTTCGTTAATAGACTCTGGCAAAGAGATGTAATGCAGCGGTGCTATGAAATCACAATTGAAGTTCCATTATCAGATTAGATGTGGTGAATTAAAAGACATGTCATTTGAATATTTAGTTGACCCTCAAACTTCATGCATTGCTGAAATGCAATATCTCTCTGACCGTTTCTCCCGGCTGATTAGAGATTATTCACTCAGAGAATAGATGTAGAATAATCAAGTGATGGAAAATGAGCAACACTTGAAATACAGACACAGATACAGATATAACAGTGCTTCCTCACTATAGTAACACAATGGATGACACAGTTCCTTGCTCGGCTCCATTGTAAGTCTCTGCTCCAGTTAAGCTCATCCCTTCTGGGCTGCGGTTCATTACTGGGCCAGGTGTCTGCATTCTGAAGAGAGCTCATTGACTCAGGGTTCCCTAGAAAGAGAGTTAGGCAGTACCATTCATTTTCAGATTCTCTTTACTCAATATACAGGAATGTATTGTAAGGCTTGTACTTCTACTGTTGGCTTTCAGCTGTATTGTATGTATTGAAAAAAAAAAAAAAAGGAAAAAAAAGAAGCTGCAGTAATATTAAGCTGTATGCACTCAAGGTCTGTGAAAATTCAGCCAACAGGGATTCCATACAAAATACCCAGTCATTTCTATTGATCAGGTGTGCTTTAGATGTTTTAATTCACTTTCATTCACAGGCTATCCCGTCTCCATGGTGCTCAGCTTCTTAGCAAATTGTCAGCCAACTTGCTAAGTGAGTTATGGGCCCTAAGGGGGGGCTCGACAAAGTGCACCACTGGCAGTTTCTACCATGTGTTACTGCAGGGCCAGTAATGCCATCCTGATCAGTGCGATGACAGCCCGCCGAAACAGTGTCTGCATGTAACACGCTAAATAACTCAACAACCAAACACCTGCTTCAGAGACAGAAGACGTCTCTCGGGTCAGGACTCATGTAAACACTGTGAGAGGTTGCAAGCGGTATTGTAGCTGAAGCTCAGTCACTTTAAGATGATCAGCTGGTAACGGTGTATTCTGTCAATAAATGCAGGTGCATTCAATTACTCTATATTCTTTACAAGCAATGCTAAAACCTCCAGAGAGTGTTTGGTACTTCAAGATTAAGAGCAGGAATTTAATTACATTTCATTCATTATACTGAGGCGTTTGTCTGAGACAGCACAATGCAAATGTGCAATAGGTATTGATGTTTGTTGTACAGGTATTTTTGCTTTGGCACAATATGTATGATTTTTGTAATAAAATATCCCCCCCAAAAAAGAAAAAACACTTGCACAATGTGATATATTTCATGCGGTTGTGTACTTCCATTATGTCAAAAGTTTCCAAAGATTTGTAAATCTAGAGAAATTCCAGTTTTAAATAATGGCAAATGCGGAAGTGGTGGTTATACAGCATCTAGCACGCCGTTGTTGTGTCATCATTATGGATCACGATTATACACTGGCGAGTACAGAAATTCCCCCCACCACAAAAAAAAAGAGATGTGTTTTAATAGACAGGTAAGCAAATATATATTAAGTAATAGTCATGTAATTCCTTGTGGGTTATGCTGATAAAATTACACATACAGTTATATTGCACTTTGTTTGTACTTCAGTAATGCTTATCATCAAGTCTGATGACCAAATTAAATGCGCTATGTGTTGCACAAAAATGTACTTTTAGCACGATTGTTTTAAACGTAAAACTGCGCAGCATTAACCCACCAAATCATTTGACAAATAGTCACATATCAGTAACAGGCTAATATAGCATTACATTTCACGTTCCTTGCAGTTAATTAATTTACTATTACATAAAACATTTGTGATCAAACGTACAGGTAATTCAAAAACTAATTAATTACCTCGTCCGTGAACATGATTTGTGAATTCCATACATCTTTGGACAATGAAAACGACATCTCCCATCATGCCACTCTCCTTCATAGCGTCATCAAGCTTCGCCTTTGTTATTGTTTAGAACATGCGACCTCTGGCGGCAAAAACTTGCATATTGTGCCTTTAAATAGGGATGTGCCTGCAGCTAAATACGGTAATGAAAAAAAAAAAAGAGATATAATAAAATATATTTCAATGCTTTTGCGTTTTCTCGCAATTAGATTGTATGTATAATTTGTGGGCATCGGGATGCGCTATCAATATGCGGGGTAGGCCTATTGAAATCATTTTTGAATGCATGTTTGCTTTTTACTTTCTTTTTCTAATTCACGATTATAAAAAGCGTGGTACCGACCACACATTTTACAAGATATGATATTTGATGCTCAGGATATGTTGCGCACCAAATTCCTCCGACATCGTCCTGTCATTCATCTCCTTACATGATAAGTGAAATCTGTTGTAGTAACGTAACCAGATACCACAGCAAGCCAAAACATGTCCCTTTAGGGGCTCCGTACAATGCAAATTCATTCTTTCCGAATTGGGCTTCAGGGAACATCCCTAATTTTAAGTACAACATTTCAAAACATGAAAAACATTATAAATATATCCAGTGCCATTAAGAAAGTCTGAAGTCACTAATGAATGCTTCAGCTTTTGAATGTATTTGGCATTTAAAGTATTCAAGCAGCTGACATGAAGTCCACAGGTTTGTGTAAAACCTTTTGATGATGTTCTCCAGTATGATTTGAGAATGATCCAAAGAGAATATCAAGAATATCTGACCTTTTTGTACTGCAGTTGACATGATCATATGCTTATTTGGTTAATGACCTTTATGTGACAACTTTAAGTAACATTTCTGGAATACTTGATTCTGATTGGTCAGTTGCGGCATTCAGTGGTTAGATATTTTCTAATAATTGTCATCATCTATGGCAACACTCTACTGCATCATTCCGCTCAACTGTGCAATTGAAACTGGCATTACTTTCATGTCTTAATATCTAACTGCAGACTCATTCCCTCGTTTCATACAAATGTCATCTTGTGTCTCAGTTACTGATTGCAGTACAATGACCTCAGAAGACTATTGTTGTATTTTGTGAGTTTTAGTGGACTATTTTACCCCTAGTGGAAGCTTTAACACACAGGCAGCATAATAAAATATTTGAACTCAAATTGATAATTCCACATCTTATGGTCTGAGTTTTGATCAAATTGGTGAGGTTTACTTTTTACTGACTTTACAAATCAAAATTCTGAAAGGTTCTATTTATTTCAAGGATTACATTAGACTTTGAATCTCAGATTTTCATTGTGGTATCATAATTTTGGACCTTGCACGATACACCCATAATAAACAGTGGGTATTTGAGATTTACTGTCTCTATCTAAAAGTTATTGAAACATTTTAAGTGCAAATGACTGCAGGAATATGAAGACATGCTGAGGGAAGACATCCAACCACCATTAAAAAGTGAAGTGTGGATTATTGAAAAAAAGCTTTGACTCGCCAAATAAATAAAGAATGCAGTTCAGGTCTAGTTTAAAGAGCCGTGTATGTGATGGAGGAAGCGTTTGTCCTGATTCTTGCACAGTATGAGATAACCAGCAGAATGAAAATGTGTTGCCTCATAAGCGAGACTTGTTCACGAGATGAAATATTAATGCTTGCGGACGGGAGCAGTAAGCATTTGGAGACACTCGCCTGATGAACGATCACAGGACTGTATTTGCATTGGAGATGAAAATGTTGAACAAGATTCATGACCACATCGCTGAAACATAATATATGTGACTGCACAAGAGATTCTCGATTAATGTCATAATCTATGGCTTGGCTTTCATCGAAAGAACACACAAACACAAGGGGGAGGGAGACAGTTGAAGCCTGGAGATGTAAAGACTTTGGGATCGGAGGGGATTTTATTGGGGACTTTTTGGTGATGCTGTGTTTTTATTAGGTCATTGTCTGGCTCTGTTGTAATTCCAACTTCCATTCTGCTGCAGCCTCACAGCTGTTGCACTAATATCCACATTAATTTAAAAGTGACAGCTATTAACAGAGCAACTATAAGCTCTAGACTGAAATGGAAGTTTTTATTTTTGGGTGAAAATCTCACAGTGCTGTGCTGAAATTAAGCGAGGGTTCTGAAACAACTACATCCTGTAAATATCCATGCTCTTAAATTAATATACTTACAAATATCATACTTACAAATTATCTTATTGTTTCAATATTGTATTTACTAGTTAACCCTTAAATGCATGAATGTTTCGCCAATCATTATTACATATTCTGGTTTTTAGCGACCCGGATCTATATCTAATACAGATGGATCTCTACCTGTCGTGATAATATGAAACTCTCCTGATATTAGAGTAACAGTTACAGAAGAATAAAATAAAGCATATTTCTACCATCATCACTGTCCTCGCCAGAGCTCATTTCCCAGTACATTCAGCATCTGGCTCATGTTCGCCATCTCAGTATTCTCAAAACTAATTCAAAATCAATATTTGGATCGCTGACAGCTTCTTAACCAGATCCACCATTAAGTGACAGTAACACTAATATTTGATTGTGTTCAGTTCTTGCTCTGCAGTAAATCGCTGAGCCATTTCAAGTGTTGCTGATGATTCTTCCTATTCTTTTGTGTTCTGCCTGCCTCACTTCATCATTGTGCATGATACGTTGCCACATTGTGGAATAAAGGTGAATTGCACTTTTTCAGTCATCAAAGATTCAATTATTGTTGTGAAGAAAAAAAAAATACACTGTTTCACACCTAGGGTCATTAGCGACCCTATACTATTTTTACCCAATGAATGGGAAAACGGGCAATCTTTTATAATTTTATATTTTGTTCTTGTTATATTGTTTATAATGAATAGATTGAGGAATACTAAAAGGTTGATGTCTAACTTTAAAAAAAAATGAATAAGGAGAAGGGTAGTGAATGACATTTAGTGACTAAAGACTTGAAGTATGCGTTTAAGGGTTAAGAGAATTTAGACTGTCAAATGTACAGAAACACAAACATAATTTAACATGAGCATGTACTTCAACTTGATTGACAACTCATTTTAGAGATGTATAGACTGATTTCTCATTCTGACTATTTGACATTTGGAGTTGTTTTTTTTTTTTTAAAGAACAATTTACAGAGAAATTCGTTCTGCTCATGTTTCAGTAGTGAGACCAGATGAAATTTGAGGGAAAAGGGCTTGTTTAACAAGCACATGTCAAAGAGCTAAATTGGGCCACTCAGTCATCTCAACATAAAGAAACTGATCCAATTTATCTGAATGAACTTACCATAGTCCAGATTCTTGGTTCAGTCTGGATCGTGAAACATTTCTCTAAAATGAATATAATTATAAACAAACATATATTGCATACAGTGGATAGAAGTGGTCCACTGATTGTGATGAAAACAGAGAGTCTGGTGTGGTGCTACAAAACTATCTATATTATAATCAACAGAGCTGTCAGCATACATGCACCCGCTACAGACGACGGTAACTGCCCAGGCACTTATTTTCTCCCATCTGACTAAAATAACATTTTATTCACAAATATCATGTGCAAGCTGATTGCTAAGAACTGTATTCACGTTACCTTTAAATAACACTTCATCAAAAGCCAGCTTGTGATGTTTTTAATTACTAATTCAATTCATATTAAAGGGATAGTTCACCCAAAAATTAAAATTTGATGTTTATCTGCTTACCCCCAGGGCATCCAATATGTAGGTGTCTTTATTTCTTCAGTATAACACAAATGAAGATTTTTAACTCCTGCCAGTCGTATAATGCATGTCAATAGTCACAGTTGAGAGTATGAGAGCTATGAGAGTAAAAAAAAACATACACATACAATTCCATATTAAACCCTGCGGCTCGTGACGGCACATTGATGTCTTTTTTTTTATTATTTTTTTTTTTTACCTCGAATGCGATCTATGTACAGCGTCTTGGTGTGTCTTGAGCACACCATCACTTCCGACGATATGGCATATCTCAATCGGATACAAGCAGCGGAAGTGCTCTCTCGCACATATCTCTACGCCATATTGTGTATTTTGACCTTACTTACTGGAAGTCATTGAGCAGTGAATGCTGATGTACATAGAGTATGAGAGGTAAAAAATTATATAAATACTGTTCGCTTTCTCACACAAACTGATCATTTTGGGCCTTTAGACATCAATGTGTCATCACGAGCCGCAGGGTTTAATATGGATTCGTATGTGTATGTTTTTTTATTCTCATACTCTCAAGGGTGACCATTGACATTATATTACTGGCACAGTGCAACGGTTGGAGTCCAAAATCTTCATTTGTGTTCTACTGAAGAAACAAAGACACCTACATCTTGGATGCCTTGGGGGTAAGCAGATAAACATCAAATTTTCATTTTTGGGTGAACTATCCCTTTAAGTTTATTTCATATTTTGAACTTTCTGTAACATGTTATTTTAGGTTCAGTTCTTATAAAGCACATAATGCCTTATTCTGCATGACCTATATCCCTTAATCCTACCCGATACCTAAACTTAAACTCTACAAAAACTACTTTACTAACTATTAATAAGCAGTAAATTAGGAGTTCATTGAGGTAAAATTTGTAGTTAATAGTGAGTATATGTTCCCCATACTAAAGTGTTACGAACTTTCTATTAAAGAATCCTGAACAAAACGTTATTGGATTCCCCAAAAATAGTTTGCAGCACAACCTCTTTTTATCATAATTGATAGTAATAGGAAATGTTTCTTGAGAAATAACATCTGAATATAAGAATTATAATGGAAGGATCATGTGACAGTGAAGACTGGAGCAATGAGAAATGTAAAAATTGAGCTTTACCATCACAGGAATAAATAATATTTTAAATGCATTTAAATAAAACAAATTGAAAGTAGTCATTTTATATTGTAATTTTTAAATGGTGAGCATAAAATACTTCTTTCTAAAACATTAAAATGTTTTAAACAGTAGTGTACATATTACATAATTATACTATTTCAGCTTTAGACTTTTGTTGCCAGTTTAGAATGCATCCCATATTTTTGGTATACTTTTTCATTCTTTCTTTTTGGGGCTTTTGCTGGACAAACCAGACCTCCTGAAACTAATGAATAGCCCTTCCCTATGTGTTTATTGTTTATAATTGCAATAATGATTATTTTGATGCATTTATTATTACCCACCTTTCCCCCTCAAACCAGTCTGTCCTCATCAATATCAGCCTCTTGTTTACTTGATTCTCCATGCAGCCTGCAGCCCGCTGAGCCAGTCTGGGCATCATCAGCTTTTTGAGACGGCTTAGTCTTGTCAGTCTTGACAATGAAGCCTGATCTCCTCTGTTCTTTTTGACGGCAAAATCGGCCTACAGCTCGGCCTATTCAAACAGCCCCGATTCCTGTTGAATCCATAATCATTTCTATTAAGAATATGAATATATCCGACTTTGAGAAGTGGAGGCAGAGATCTGCATTCAGCCGAACATAAGCCAGCCAGAGTGAATACAAAATGGCTTCGCTAAATTCCGGCAGCTTCACTACTTAATGCTCCAAGATATGAATAAAGGACGGAGGGAGTGAAAGAAAGAAATAATTTCTCTGAAAATGAGAGTAGAGACAAATGTCTTTGGGAGCATTCACAGAATGGGCGGCAAAGGGAGAGAGATGGAGCTTTTGGATCTGTATTAGCACAAGGCCACTTATGCCGCTCTGCAGAGGGCACTTAATCAACCCATTTGTAATGGAGTATTCCTTTCCTCACCCTCACGGTGTTCGAAAGCACACTCACCCACATCAAAATCCAAAACTGAGAAAATCAGCTCAGAGCCGACTGCCTCCTGCTAAAAATGATGTTCATTCAAAATATAGCCTTCTTGTGATTCATTTCCATGAAAGTTATTCACGTAGGAAGTTGTATTTTGCTAAGAGATGATCAAAGAGGAGTAAATTTCATTTACCGTGATGATTACTCATTAAATACTTGAGAATATTTGGCATCATGAAGCATTGCATTACTGTCACAGTTTAGCTGAAAAGCCTGTGAATGCATGTGCAAATGTGTATTTTAGTCAGAGTTGTTGCATGGGAACAAAACTATAATTAAGCATCATCACCTTTCTCTCTCAAATCTTGGCAGGCATGAACCCTCTTGCAATATCCTCCATGGCATTTCAAATAGGATAGCGGGTGATGTTTGACTGCGAGCAGACTCTCAACCACAGAGTCACTTAAAGATCCAATCACTGCCTGCCTCAGAGAGCTTACTTAGTAATGCTGTATCACTGCATCCTTCCCCTCCAGAATCTTCCACTAGAGAGAGAAAGAGAGACAGAAAGAGAGAGAGACTTTCCTCTGCCAGTCAGTGCTGTGATGTCTCTGATAATGTATTATCTACAGGTAAGGCCTGTTACTTCTTACCCAGTTACTGTGAAGCCTTACTGTCACCCCCCCATTAAATCACACACAGTCATCAGTCAAACTCACGTTATGTCTGCAATGGCACAAGCACTGTTCTCCCTCTGTCTGTGGGGGCGCATCAGAGTAAATTACAACCTTAAAATATTTCAGAGGATAACATTTTTGTTCGTTCGACAGAATTAATTTGTCCCAAAGCGTACATCAAAGATCCTATTTTACACTGCACAAAGTTCAAATTTTCACCTGCGGTGTTTGCAGCATTAATCAATGCTAAGGGCCCGACTGGGGCCCATTAAAAGGATGATAAATCAATACCTAAATAGAGCTTTAAGTTAAAGTGAATGCAGACAGTTGTCAAGTACTCGGATAGATTGAATCAAATTGGGTATTGCATTTCAAGTGACAGCTGCAACCCGAAACAGTGTATTAACACGCTGCTGTAACTTAGTAGAAAGGCAGTTGTCAGGCCTAGGAGTTTTTATGCTGGGAGAGAGAGTGACAGTGCGATATGGAGGTGTTGCACATCTTTTCCTGGAGTAATGGCCCACTCTGCAACAAGCCACTGTGAAGGAGGAATAGAAATTGGCTTTGATTCGAAAGGGAATGGATGAAGGCTGCATCTGTCTCTCTATCTCTCTGACTCAGTAATGATGTCTTTATATTCCTTATGCAGAGGGGATGAGCTGTGTTGGCTTGGAGCCCTGTTGTAGGTATCAGGTGGTGTGCTGGTTTCCAAACATGTCTTTCCAGCTCACATCTAAGCTAATACAAGCTTTTATTCTTAAATATGCTCAAGTGGAATAATTTAAGCCTGCCCTGATTTTACATGGGGCTTGAACATTTCTGTCACACTTGCACATCTGATTACCATTCAAAAGAAGGGCACAGACCTTTTTGAATATTTTTTCTTTTGAAAGAGACATCTCTGCTTTCGCTATTTCATAATCACCACCTGTTCCACCTACACATATATGTACAAAGCCAAATTGCTATATTTGTATAGGTATTTGTATTATAGTATAGCTCTTGAAAAGTTCAGCACAAATTTACAGGGCTGCATTTCCCAAAAGCTTTGTTAGATTGCCACCAAAACGGTCTCTGTGATATATTAGCTCATGATGCTTTTGAGAAACGCAGCCCAGTCTGGTTAATTCTGCTCTGTTAACATTTCATTCATCAAAGAATCCAGTAAAAATGTAATTGCTGCTCAAAATTCAGCTTAATGGAATAAAGTACATTTTAGGGGTACACCATGTAATTTTTTGTTCAGAAATTAACAAAATCTAAATAATGTAACTGTAATCAATACATCATCAATCCTTCTTCCAAAACACATTTTTGTCTTACACTGATTCAGCTTATTCTAAGTGTTTATATTATAGACTTTTGCAGGGAAACGCGTAATTACTTTATTCGCCCATGCGTGTCTCCTCATATGCGTAAATAGATAATGTATTTAAGTCCAGTTTTATATGCCCTTCCCTCACTAACTTCCCTCCATTTTGTTCACTTGGATGTATGTCATTGCTTACATTGCATGAGTGCCCACTACCGGCGGAACCCTTGAAATGTGTTTAAATGGAACGCTCTAAGCCCTAGATCACTTGGAATCAGCTATGGAGCTGATTATGCACCATTGTATAGGCCTGTATGTATTCTTGGGCTGTTCAAATTTTTTATATGAACAAATACTGAATATGAATACACTCACCTAAAGGATTATTAGGAACACCTGTTCAATTTCTCATTAATGCAATTATCTAATCAACCAATCACATGGCAGTTGCTTCAATGCATTTAGGGGTGTGGTCCTGGTCAAGACAATCTCCTATAACCACTCGTTACAACCGAGGTATGCAGCAAAGCATTTGTGAAGCCACAACACGCACAACCTTGAGGCAGATGGGCTACAACAGCAGAAGACCCCACCGGGCACCACTCATCTCCACTACAAATAGGAAAAAGAGGCTTGATTTCTGTTGAGACATTCAGATGGTAGAGTCAGAATTTGGAGTAAACAGAATGAGAACATGGATCCATCATGCCTTGTTACCACTGTGCAGGCTGGTGGTGGTGGTGTAATGGTGTGGGGGATGTTTTCTTTGCACACTTTAGGCCCCTTAGTGCCAATTGGGCATCGTTTAAATGCCATGGCCTACCTGAGCATTGTTTCTGACCATGTCCATCCCTTTATGACCACCATGTACCCATTCTCTGATGGCTACTTCCAGCAGGATAATGCACCATGTCACAAAGCTCAAATCAATTCAAATTGGTTTCTTGAACATGACAATGAGTTCACTGTACTAAAATGGCTCCCACAGTCACCAGATCTCAACCCAATAGAGCATCTTTGGGATTTGGTGGAATAGGAGCTTTGTGCCCTGGATGTGCATCCCACAAATCTCCATCAACTGCAAGATGCTATCCTATCAATGTGGGCAGCACCTTGTTGAATCAGTGCCACACAGAATTAAGGCAGTTCTGAAGGAGAAAGGGGGTCAAACACAGTGGTGTTCCTAATAATCCTATAGGTGAGTGTATATCAATATTAATAAATACCAACCTGGTCTCATTGTTAATATGTAGGTATTAATACGTAATTTTCAAAGACACAAAATGTATGTGTTTGTACGTTTGGATAGGTGCTGAAATGTAAAATATGGATGTATTGGCGACATTTAAACATAGCATTATTACATTTTTACAGCAATTTTTTTTTCAATATTAACAAATCTTTCATTGAAATATCTGTATCATTTCCATTTAATAAATTTAAGATCCCCTAACCTAAACATATTTTATTAACCACTTTTATAATACTTTTTGCCACTACTTTTATAATAGATGGATGCACTTTTTGGGCTTCAAATTCACTGTCATTATAAAGCTTGGATTAGCCAGGACATTATTTAATATGTCTCTGATTGTATTCGTCTGAAAGAAGAAAGTCATGTACACCTAGGATGGCTTGAGGGTGAGTAAATCACAATAATAATTTTTATTATTATTATATATTAAATTATTTTGAGTAATTTTCATTTTTGGGTGAACTATCTCTTTAATATTAATAAATAAACAAAATGGTAATACAATAAACTATAACTGTTAAAACTATTACTGTTAAAAAATTGTCCACTTAAGGTAGCTACAAATATTAAATGCGGTTAAATATCGAAAGAACACCAATATCATAGAGTTGTGTGGGGTGGGTGTTGTGTGGGATGATGATGATCAATTTGTCATCCAAACCGAACAGAGGAGAGTCTGCTGAGAAAAGAGAACGTGACAGAGCTCGTAAACGAAAAATGAGAATCAATATTGGCTTGGCTTTCCAGAAATAGCAAGAACAAGGAAGTACCTGCTGCTGCCGCATGCTACCGGAATAATCGTAAATACGTGTTTCTTCATATTTCTCACTGGGAAGCTCAGGGATAATGCTGCATTCACATACTATTGGAAATTTCCTAATCGTGATTATGAGCTCATCGCATTCATATTTTGACTTGAGAGGGCATTCATGTCCAATGTTTTAACTAGGAAACTAGTATTTACGATAATTCCGATAGCATGTGAAGGCAGCATAATTTTGATGCCTAAGATCCCAAGTTGGGTCGCTTTAACGAAGTAGTGCATATTTACAAATATGAATAATCATAAATCGTATGTTTTATACACAGCAAAAATGGCCAGCATTTGACTGAAATTCCAGAATCGTCAGCAAGCTGACTAGATATGCCTACATCATAGTGAATATTTATACGAATGGGACGCTAAATAAAATTTTGGCTTTAATAAGATATTCCAAATAAATAAGCAAGAATAAACTTGGTGTCCTCCATGATTCCTGTTCTTTCCGACCACAAAGCACTTGAATGCGACGAGTATGTAATCACAACTTCAGAAGTGGGAAGTGGGGAATTTACAATATCACGTGAAGGCAGCATTAATGGGTATAGCTACAGTAACATCTTCAACTAGTCAGCTTGATATCCTTTCCATCTAAACGGACTATATCTCTATAGCTTAGTAGTGATTAGTGAATGTTTTATGAGAGAGAATCATATTCATCCACACAGTTTTCTTGCACAAAATGCATGCAGTTTTGTTTTTACATATTTGCATGTTTACATATTGTCCCTTTAACATTTATTAAAGTTGAAAAAACATGCTTATTTTAAATTGTGATATTAATTTTTCACTAACAAGACTTCTTTCAAAACATAAAAACAACCTCAATCTTTTGAACAGTAGTGTACATTTGTAATAATTTGTACGATATGATGAAATCAGGAAAACATAATACCCAAACCTACACATATCCATGACAATAGGGGAAAAGACTTTAAAATGTTGTACAGTATCATACAATTCTGCTATCTTGTATGTATTATGAGTGGTGGCACTGGTCTAGCCAGAAAAAACTTTTACCAGAAGTCCTTCTAATGAAGATGCTTAAGATGGTAAACAAGTCTTGTTGAGATAAAGTGCAACAGTATCTAAAACAGCAATGCTGGTCTTTTAAGCAGGGATGTTATGCAATGTTATCAGCAAGTCATTTTTCATTTTACTATGCATATTATGCATTTGACAGAAATGACTTGCACTTGAGCATAGCTACTCATAGACACTCAACATTAAATAGACACAAATGCTATTGCAAACCAGTATCATCTTGAACTTGTTGTTTAGACAAATATGTGCTTGTTTTCCAACAGTATAATAGTTCTAGCTGATGCATTTATTGAACACAAACATGACAATCATGAAAAAATGTTATGCCCTCTGAAGAGGACTCAATGTGTTGTTTAAAAGATTGAATTTAAATAACATTTGACTGAACATTTTTGGTTAATTCTCTTGCGCTCATAACAGGCTAATTTACGCCTATCAAATAATGAAAATGGTGTAATAAAAATAGTACAACAGAAGGTAAACACAAGTGTAGGTTCTGTGACAGCTGGGGTAGCCTCTTACTGGAAATTATGAAAATATCATTTACATTGTTCATTTGAGGATTTATGAAATGTCATTCCAATATATATATATATATATATATATATATATATATATATATATATATATATATATATATATATATATATATATATATATATATATATATATATATATATATATATATATATACGCTCACCTGAAGGATTATTAGGAACACCTGTTCAATTTCTATCAACCAATCACATGGCAGTTGCTTCAATGCATTTAGGGGTGTGGTCCTGGTCAAGACAATCTCCTGAACTCCAAACTGAATGTCAGAATGGGAAAGAAAGGTGATTTGAAGCAATTTTGAGTGTGGCATGGTTGTTGGTGCCAGACGGGCCGGTCTGAGTATTTCACAATCTGCTCAGTTACTGGGATTTTCACGCACAACCATTTCTAGGGTTTACAAAGAATGGTGTGAAAAGGGAAAAACATCCAGTATGCGGCAGTCCTGTGGGCGAAAATGCCTTGTTGATGCTAGAGGTCAGAGGAGAATGGGCCGACTGATTCAAGCTGATAGAAGAGCAACTTTGACTGAACCACTCATTGCAACCGAGGTATGCAGCAAAGCATTTGTGAACCCACAACACGCACAACCTTGAGGCGGATGGGCTACAACAACAGAAGACCCCACCGGGTACCACTCATCTCCACTACAAATAGGAAAAAGAGGCTACAATTTGCATGAGCTCACCAAAATTGGACAGTTGAAGACTGGAAAAATGTTGCCTGGTCTGATGAGTCTCGATTTCTGTTGAGACATTCAGATGGTAGAGTCAGAATTTGGCGTAAACAGAATGAGAACATGGATCCATCATGCCTTGTTACCACTGTGCAGGCTGGTGGTGGTGGTGTAATGGTGTGGGGGATGTTTTCTTGGCACACTTTAGGCCCCTTAGTGCCAATTGGGCATCGTTTAAATGCCACGGCCTACCTGAGCATTGTTTCTGACCATGTCCATCCCTTTATGACCACCATGTACCCATTCTCTGATGGCTACTTCCAGCAGGATAATGCACCATGTCACAAAGCTCGAATCATTTCAAACTGGTTTCTTGAACATGACAATGAGTTCACTGTGCTAAAATGGCCCCCACAGTCACAAGATCTCAACCCAATAGAGCATCTTTGGGATGTGGTGGAATGGGAACTTTGTGCCCTGGATGTGCATCCCACAAATCTCCATCAACTGCAAGATGCTATCCTATCAATATGAGCCAACATTTCTAAAGAATGCTTTCAGCACCTTGTTGAATCAATGCCACATAGAATTAAGGCAGTTCTGAAGGTGACACAGTATTAGTATGGTGTTCCTAATAATCCTTTAGGTGAGTGTATGTCTGGTATAAATGAAGTCAGTTTCCCGAGACAGTTTACAAAGCATTTTCTCTTAATGCCTTCTCCCCATAAGCTCAATAATCAATATATATATATATATATATATATATATATATATATATATATATATATATATATATATATATATATATATATATATATATATATATATATATATATATATATATATATATATTTTTTTATTTTCTTAATTTTTTTATAGACCTATAGCATACAACTCATTACTGTCTCCACTGCACTCTCAGAAAAACATATTGATGTAGATGTATGCAGTTAATTCTGGTCTTTCTAATTCACTGAGTCCATTTGCAGTCACAATGTCTACCTAATAGTCACAGGAAAATAATAGATTGGAAAGAGAAAGCAACCAATCTTTTTCCTCTACCAAGGATGGTAAGGCCACAAACAGCTAATTATGGTTGTCACACCTCCTTTAGTGCTTAATCCTGTTCTGGACACACAGCTTGGTTATTTAGCAAATCAGAGACTATTTTCATTCTAAATTTTGATGCCAGTCTGTCCAACTCGATCTCACGGCAATTCATACATATTTTACGAGGTGGCTAATTCTCACGAATTTGTATGTTTTTTGCTAAATCGTACGTATTTGACGAGTTGCCAAATTTGTATGAATTCGTATGAATGACTTACCTCAAACCCCGCCCCTAAACCTACCCGTCATTGGGGTTTAGACAAAACGTACAAATTCGTACTAATTAGCCACCTCGTAAAATATGTACGAATTGGTCGTGAGATAGCTTTGGTCTGTCTCATACCACTCATTCCGCCGTTTTGTTTTCTTCCCCAAAACATGATGCCTTTCTCCCTCAGTATTGCGTTTATATCCCCCAATTCTGACTTTTCCCCCCTCAGAATTGACTTGCAAATGTAAGAAAAAAGTCAGAATTGTGAGAGAGGCCTAAAATGTTATGGTTAAATGTTACCTATATATACCTATAAATAGGTTTAAATATTGTTTCATGCTGTCTCTGTAAAGCTATATTACACCCATATGAACTGCATATTATGTAGCTCTATTGTTTACATCAAATCCATATTTTAATAGTAGACTAATCATCACAGGTTTCATTAGTCCAGTCTGTGGCTTGCAACCATAAATGTCTGCATTTAGCTTCACAGAGCGTCTTCGATGATGGTATTCTATATAAGACCATCTTTTTTGCATCCCGTTTCTGACATCTAATGGCACAAGAAACGTTTTCTCTTATTCCGTGGATTTTACCTATTTTCCTCCACTTGTTACCACTGTTTTTCTGCCACAGCTGCAAATGACGCAACTATGACATCTGCTCACAAATGGTCTATTAATGTTACATGTAAAGCTTGTAATACTTTTTGAAGAACAAGACTTATCATGAAGACACAACCCAGATACGTAACAAATACTTACATTGATACTTTTAAGAAGCTTCATAACAGAGTCAGAGAAAGGCATTGTTTGATCAACTCCTGTTAAATAAACCCTGCAGATTTATGAAAGATTTATTACAGTAACACAGGAACAGCATGCTGTTCCCTCAGCATGCTGTTGATTTGGCACAATGGAATAAACCGTAGGATGCTAGATGTCAAGTTTTGTGTTTGCGCTAAAAGTTACTCTCGTCTCCTTCAAAGTTTAATAACACATCATGACTCAGATGATACATATGATGTATGTGTAGTACAGAAAAGCTTCGACATTCCGGTTATTTTGTCTCCTCCAGTGCTTATGCGCATAAATGAATCTATTTTTAAATATTTAAGTGCTTTAAGATCAGTGCTAAACCAAAAGACAGCAGTTTAGCATCATTAGAATCAGTGGTGATCAGAAAAGGCGTACAACACGTTCCTAAAGGTCAGTATATTTTTGCCCACTCATTATCGACCATCTGCTTATGTCCTGGATGAGAACATGTAAATGTTCCAGTTTAGCCATATTTGGCTTTGACACATTTCTGCAGTAATGTACTCCCAATTTTCGAAGTGAAAATGCTTCTGCTTGTATTTGCGGGAATAGCGACTTTGTTTTCCAAGGGTGCGAATGAAATACACCCAAATACCAAACAGCGTTGTCCACAGATGTGAATTGAAAAGCAGGGGTGTCACGTCTTTTTAAAGCTGGCTTATTGAAATGCGCTCTAAATGAGACTTGCGGCGCTGTGAAACAGGGCTACACATCTATGAAGCGACACAGGGAGGCCTGTCAGAGCCAGTCACGGCTCAGATGTTGCTACCGCTGGGCTATTAGGGCTCTGCTTATTAATTCTGCCGCGAATCACCACGGTCCCTGTTTTCGTCTGGCTAATCTTGACTTCATAACTGGTACATATGGCAAGAGTACAGTTCATTACTGTTCTGCTCTGGCTCCTTGGCCAAGTGGTAATTTAATTCCGGCGAGGCGTCAGGTGAACTGAGACTGCCTGAAGATAGCTGCTCTCTCTCTCTCGTGGATGCACACAACAAGACGCACAGGTGTGTGCTGCGGTTCCGATGAGAGGAAGCATGTGCTTCGTCTCGTCGGAATGTGAATGTGGTTTCTGTGTAGCTGCTGGAAGCTGGAAGAGTTTGTTCTTTGCAGAAAAGGTGAGATGAGAAATGTTTAAAGAGAAATATGCAGCCTATATTTAAAAATACATTTCAGGAGATTTAAAGGGATCCTCCACCCAAAAATGAAAATGTTGTCATTATTTACTCACACTAAGAAACCCTTAGACCAACAAACAAAAATGAGACAATCCATACAAAGTTAATGGTGACCAGGGACTGTAAAGCTACAAAGCTGACACAAATGTCAAGTTTTGTGTGACAAACAGACTGACACAAACCCCCCTTGTTGCTCTCAAATCTCATTTGTGTGATTACAAGGCCCAATGATGTTTTGCATCGCTGACATCAAACCAAATTTGTCATATTTGAATTGACTTGAATAAGATTTGATAACTGTCAATGCTGTCAGAGTGAATATGACTTATGTTTGGGCCTGTTTCTTACACAATGCTATTGCATGTCTTGATTTTTGTGGTATCAACTACTTTTATAGTGTTTTTTTATTATATGTGTAGCTTGATATTATATTTATACCATTCACTTCCAATGTATAGAAAGGAACATTCTGCTAAACATCTATTTTTATGTTATACTGAAGAAACTCACTCAGGTTTGGAAAAGTAAGTAAATGACAACTTATTAAAATCTTTGGTGAACAATGCCTTTAAATATATATTATTTTGCATGATGGAGAGGGAGGGAGATGGAAAGAGAGATTGTTTTTTTGTTGACAAGTATTTGTCATGATATCTTGACACCCGTAGATGTCTCACGGGAGAGTGACAGTTGTTGTGACTAGCATACCACAACCGTAACAGGTGTGACAACATTCATCTGTGACTCTATGCAATCTTTTTTTTTAATCGCAATGCATCGGATTCTACTCTTTGTATTTTTTAAAACAAAAAAAGTCATGGTAATGGCATCTGTAATCACAAATATTGTTGTTATATTATGCAGGGCAGGTCTTGCTGCTACATTTTCAATGTTAATTCTTTATTTAATCATTTATTAAATCCATTTATCCCACTGATGCACAGTATTATGACATATCAGCTGTTGCTTTCAGGACATTTTATCTGCGTGCATGTCTCATTTTTTTTTTTTTTTTTCCGTTAGAGCTGTGTCGAGAGATCACTGTTGTAAATAATTTAGTTTTCAGCTAGACACGTAGAGTCAGACCTCACTGAGAACATCATTCATATTCATGTTTTCTCCTTTTTTTTATTTTTTGTTTTTGTTTTTGTTTTGTTTTTCCTGGGTAGTTGTACTGTGAACCTTTTTTGAGATTATCCAAAAGCCGTCTCACAAGCATTTATTGCACATTGCCAGCTGTAGTGCTCTTAGAGACCTGTTGTTGAAGAGGCTGCTGGGAAAAGGGGTGGGTCTAATACATGGCCGAACGGACATATCTCCAACACATGATCGCTTTCTGCCAGGAACTTTATAATTATTTACAAAAGCAGCTGCCAGTCACCCATGTGTGAAGGAGCATGAATGGGGAATAGTAGGGGATTTACTCTCTTGGATTAAAGCGTGCTTGCTGTCAACAGCATTTGAGCAGCAGGACAGAGCAACAAATACCATGCTGTGTGTGCTGAAACAAATCTGAAACAAATATGGGCTTCTTTTTTTGTGTGTGTTTGGTGAATATATTTGAAACCTAAATGTCTTATTTTGTTTGTTGTCTATATCATAATAAAGCTTTTATCACCTCCTCTTGAAAGCTATTACTGTCACCATGCACATGATGATCAAGCTGTAATCTCACAAAAGCCATGATGAAATCAATCTCTTCTTTTATCTCTTTTTACATCATTTCTCTTTTTAGTCATGTTAAGAAAGGGTTAGGGTATCAATGTTCAATGATGTTTTTGAAGTCAACAGTTTATTCCCCCCTTGTTGCAACAATCAGCATAGGTAAATGCAAGGGCCCATGGATTTTGAATTCAACCACCAGGGGGCAGTATACATGTAACACTTCTCAAGGGTAATCAACGCCAGCAAAGTCCCCTCTACATGTTACCATACAAACCGAGCAAGTACTGTAATTAGCAATCAGTGTCTCTTATTCCTACCAACAAAACTGCATTCTGTAAACTCGGGTCAAAGCAAATGGGAGTAAAACAACCGAAGATAGATAAGCTAGACCTCATATTAAAATTCTATACACTCGTTCCTGCCAACGCCTGGCCGCATGCACACAAAAACAACCTTCCTCGAAATGTGAAACTGTTTTTTTTCCCCTCTTACATCAATATTTCCTCTATTAAATAATGTTTAGAACTCTGAGAGCCTGGTGAGGCATGGTTGTGACTGGTACAGAGACCTGACAGATGCAGTGTAGGTGATGCGAATTGAGCGCCTTCACTCCCACTGACACGGCTTCCTGCTTTCGAAAGCCACGCCATGGGAACTGAGAGACTTCATTCAGACAGCAGGTGTTTAGCCAGAGAGATGGATAACTTTGATGACACCTTGGGATTGTGTTAAGCTTTGTTGTTGCTGTTCACATAAATTAGGCCAGCCGGTCTTTGCTCCCTGCATTCGCTAATGGATGCTGATTAGTGTGTAGACACAAACGCTCAGAGAAGGGGATTTGGCTTGTCAGACGCTGGCTGGCCAATGACCTTCACCTCAGGGTCGAGTAGCAGGTGAGGGAGAACACTGTACATCCCTGAAATTCGATTCACTGCATTGGGTATCAACACATGCCTGAATTCTCAATATAACATACTACTGTATGTACTTGCTATTGCTGCTGTGTATATGTATACTGTGTATAGTGAAGGAATGTGATTTTCTGTTTGATTTTGCCATATTTTTTATAAGGATTTCTGTATTATCCAACCTGAGAAGTATGACCCATGTGAATCACAAAATGGCCTTAAACCGTTATAATTAAAACAGCAAAATTCTGCATTATGCGGCATCTAGCAACTCTCTGCCAGGGTCTAAAATGAACATTTGCCAAGCACTCAAATGCGAGTTACAATCTGTGTTGGCGAGTAGGATATGAAACTGTTTTTCGCCAGTTGGTATAATTTTCAAATCAAAGGGGCTGCAATTTAATTACACAAATATAGTTCTGTCATGACAGCTCTCAGAGAGATTGGCATGGTAATGGATGTGGCAATGTTAATGTATTTGGTCTAATGAATAGATCTGCTACGCTGCTGCTGCTGTTGATTTTTGCTGGTGCTACTGCCGATACATTCACAGACATGCTGCTGTGAGTATGTAAGGCATGCTGCTGCTGCACATATAACATACATGAAATTACTCCTGTGGAAGATCTACAGTTGGAGCTGGGGGAGGTCGGAGGGTTTCTGAAAGCGTGCTGCAGATTGTTAACAGCAAACAATGGCAAGTATTTTAATGTTAAACACAGCAAAGCTCATTGGCTGCTGATGCCACAGCAAACAATCAGCTGCGCTATATGTAGATAACAATGTGATCGCTAACAAAGTCAGTTAAAGACCTATCAGCCTGCACCATTTAGAGTTTCATAACAACTTTGTATTTCCGTCATGACAGCTCTCAGAGAGATTGGCATGGTAATGGATGTGGCAATGTTAATGTATTTGGTCTAATGAATAGATCTGCTACGCTGCTACTGTTGATTTTTGCTGGTGCTGCTGCAGAGCAAGTAGAGACTTGCTACTGCCAATACATTCACAGACATGCTGCTGTGAGCATGTAAGACCGGTAACACTTTACAATATGGGTGCACTGATACTCTGTAAAAAAAAAAAAAAAAAAAAAAAAATTGCTGTTTTACATTTTTGAGTTGTCACCTTGGATGTTCAAGTCATTTTACATGAAAAAAAAATGTGTTGAATCTTGTATAACATAAAAAAAGAAAGACAATTGAGGTAACTTATTTTGATGAGGTAAAGCAAGAACATATGTTGTCATAACTTATTGATAATTTTTTTTTTTTTTACATTGTATGTATTAAATAATGCTTAACTAACGCACAGCTAATCACAAGTTAATGTACGACTCATGGAGAACTAAACCATTTATCTGCATCAGCAACTAATGAACACTGATAAACCAGACCAAGCAAAACGTATAGTGATATAGCATAAGAGAGACTGTTCACTTATCTTAGATGTTGAATTTCAGAGGGTTTCTGAAAGCTTGCTGCAGACTGCAAACAATGCCAAGTATTCGAATGTTAAGTAGCAAGCTCATATGGCATCAGCAGCCAAGCAACCAATGAGCTGCGCTATGTAGATAACGATGTGATCGCTAACAAGTTCATTTATTAGTAGTTGTAGTAATAATAGTACATATTTTTTTATTTCATAGTACAATACAGGGTGGTTCAGGTTTGTTTTATTGAGCATTGTTTGATTTTTAATGCATGATATACAGTGTATACTGCACAGTATTCAGTAGCATGTTAGTATGTGAAAGCTTAATTTTTTTGCTCCTAGAATGCAGAGCTTAAAAATAATGGTTTGTTTGTAAAGAACGTATCAGAGTGTGTGTGGGATACGTGACCACAAATCCACCACATGGTGATATTTTCAACATTTGTTGTTAGTGGGAAGTGCAAAATTAGCACGTTACTCGTACCTTCTCACCTCATAACGATTAGTGATCTGCACAGCACATGGCTGTATTACATTAATGCTTTAAAAGGCATACAACACCTCAGTATGCATTTATAGGGTGTAGATATAATTAAGCCCTCGTTGTACATGAGGTAAGTCAATAACATCAGTTAATGCAGCCAGATTATATCATTTATAATGCAACAGATAAATGACTAAGAGACCATGTACAGACAAAATATCTTTTTGGGGGTGGGGGAATGCTGTTTCTCAAGTGTGAATTGTGGAGGAAGTAATGGGACAAAACAAGACAGTAAGTGACTGGTGTCAGAAAATCTCTCCCTATTTAAAGCAATGATGAAATTGTACTACAGCGCTTAACTCTCTTTGTATTTAAGGTGTGATAGATTTCAGTCTGTGTTGTCAAGACTCTCTGGTTCTTATGCTTTCATAGCAATTGAATGTCTAAACCTTTTGTTGTAAGATCTAACGTTCATTCAGCACAAAAGCGGCACAAAGTGTTTTGTTACTTTGATAAGATTTTTTTTTTGCCAGTAGATATCCCTCAGTACTTAGTTTGCTTGCTTTAATGTCCTGCATTTGCATGAACATCTTTTTTCTGAAATTTTATTTTAGGTAGCACTGTAGCAGCCAACCCATCTGATCTCCGCTGTGCCATAGACACCATAAAATCTTAATGACTGCATATGTAGTGTGTTCATCTCCTTTTCTCATCGAGTCACAGGCTAAAGAGGGCAGTGACTAGCATGTAATTCACACTTGTTGAAAAAGCGTCAAAGTAGGAGTTTATTTTCTTACGCTTAGCAGTGGTTTCATTTCCTCTGGTTGCCATGCGAAGTCTGGGAAACGAATGTGGAGCTCCCAGCCAGTCGGTTACGCCATACTCATTACCACTGGAGCATAACTGTCAATGTTTATAAGGCTGCTGAAGGAATGGAGAGAGGGAGAGACAGGTGAGAGAGCAGGAGAGTTTTTGAGACGGGACAGAGGCAGACCGCCTCTCCAGAGTGTTGCGGCGCGGCTGATCTCTCCTCAGTATGTTTGCTCTTATTCACTGCGACAGCTGTGGGCAGCACATTGCCTCTGCTCACCTGTGCTTCTCTCCAAGCCCACCAGACTGGGACATTCATCAAACCAAACAGCCTGCGTTTAATTGGTCCACATCCCCACCTGCTGTCACTCACCTTCGCGGCACACGGGCGAGGGATACAGACGTGACGGCATGAACACAAACCCTCTGTGCCCACAAACCAGGCAGCAGCAGGGTCATCTGAATTGCAGATGGGAAGCTGAACCTCTCCTTTTCTCATGCTTTGGTTCGGTTACCATAGGGGTGTGTGCGGGAACGGTAATGATGTGCCCTATCAGTTTACCTGCAGTCACCCTCTGCATCCCGGTATGCCCTGGGGCTGAAGCCATGAGAGCGAGCTGAGCCTCCTTCGTCTCCAGCTAGCGAGACTTCTTTAGTATTCGACTCTTCTGCTACTTAAAAAAAGTTTCCGTGAACCCGTTTAATAACACTGCTGACTGAGTCCCTGGCATAATTCCTTCTGTCTTATTTGAACGGCGCATGGCACTTC
Organism: Paracanthobrama guichenoti; assembly: GCA_018749465.1. NCBI lineage: Eukaryota > Metazoa > Chordata > Actinopteri > Cypriniformes > Gobionidae > Paracanthobrama > Paracanthobrama guichenoti. The sequence continues at coordinate 34,271,222 of CM031956.1, read as the reverse complement.
AGATATGAATTGCATATGCCCCATAAGAGCAGAATGGCACCAAGAAGCACCTAATGAGCCTTTTACATTTTACTGTTAAACCTTCCATAAAACATCCGGTGTGTAGACGGCTTCAAGGAAATTCCATGGTTTTAACTTATTGGCTCAGTAGACATGAAGCGAGAGCACCATTTATTCAGGCTGATTTTAAATAAATAAATGCTCAAGCTCTTTTGGTCAAGTGTAGATGAGGCCGGAGCTTTAACTTTGGCAGTCTGAAGAGTTGGTTTAAGTGCAGCACATTTACATTTTTTCTCTTTGTTCATCTGCTTTGTCTGAGTCTTTCTGTCAAACTATGCAAATATGGCTGTCCATATCCATTACTGTTTGGTGTGATTGAGACCAGCATACTTTGTTAAAATGAATGAGACAGACAGATACTGGCCAGTGACTTTTAATTACATTGCCTACTTTTATAGCCTTGTATGAAATTATCCTAATTTTTCATGAAAAAAAGAGATCTATAAAACCAATGCTGGCCTGAAAGTAGTGAATGTGTTGTTATTTCAGTTTTAAAATCTCATTCTGTATTGACCTGGAAAGACATATCTGCAGTGCATCCCAGGAATCATACAGCATTTTTATGCCCAACCAACTAGGATCTGCAGCTGTGGTAGAACAACTGCCTCAGAGATGGATCTTGTCATCTCCTCATATAGTTTTATGATGGCTGTTAGACAGCCTTGGTTAAATCTCTAGTGCACTGTTTTTAATAAAATGAGACTGTTAACTCAAATTATTATTATTATTATTATTATTATTATTATTATTATTATTATTATTATTATTATTAGATAATTATTTTTGAGCAGCAAGACCATTTGACAAACAGTTACTATTAATGAGTAGATATTTGAGTTAACATGCATATTTTATTGATAAATATATTGACTATTATTTGCTATTACTTTTACTATTATTTATTATTATTATTATTATTATTATTATTATTATTATTATTATTATTCAGTATTAAATGTTTAATGGCTTTGTTGTTTTTCTTCCTCCTTTTTTCTTTGTAAATTCTGTTATCATGAATCGATGAATGCTGTACATACAAAACAGTGACCTGATCTGTGTCCTGCTCATACTTTTGAAGGCATACATTGAAACCTTTAAGAGATGCATTTTCCTCAGGTTAACATTAGTGAGTGTTCAAAGCATCAGCAGCAGAACTAGGTTTACCATGAAGACACAAACACTGAGGAAGGTCTTTGAAAGAAACCTTGAGCTAAAATCTTGAACAAGGTTCAGCTTAGCAATAAATGTAAAAAAGTATGGCCTTGGATTTTACCTAGTAGTCTCCATCATAAGGCTAGTCTGCCATACATGTACTAAAGCAATCTAAAATACCTAAGGGGATGAGAATAGCTTTATAGAGGATAGAGGGTGCTTTCATAAGGTCAACGGTTCCTTTAAGCTTGACTGTGTCTTTTTGCATAATGGTTATGTGAGTCCAGTAAGTCGCCAACCATGGCTTTGATGGGGTCCACCCTTATGTGAGACCCACGTTCACAGAGGTGTAGCTCTCTGCATTCGTCAGCCTCATTAAAAGGCCGCCCAATTAAAAAGCTGTAATTGATCGCCTGTTTGCTAAATGCCTGCTCTGCTCTCGCAGTGGTGGGCTGGAGGTCAATTTCAAATGCTCCAAAGCCGAGAGATGGTTTGCGTCCCCACGGCCAGGCACTGGCTTCCTCCACCTCCTTAAAAAGACCCTTAACATCTCCTTTATAAAGAGTTGAGTCAGTCCACTTAACAACTCCTGCCTCCCTCTTTCATATGATATCACAGACTAATTCATTGAAGGACCTGGTGCACGGGCTGTGCTGAGGGAGCTTTAGTTGAATGCAAATAAACCTTTCATGGAACCTCTTGTGCCTTTTGATTAATAGCAGAGATATAGCAGATATTTGGAGCCATAGTGTTTGTCAAGTATAATGCAAATCTGGGCCTCTAGGTGACAGGAAATGTATTCAGTGATTTAACTCAGTCATTAGAGCCTAAAAGGTAGATCAAAGTCAGTAGGTGTGCGTGCATTTGCACAAGTGTAGCTGTTTGTGTTTTTGGGTTAGTGATGTGACTCAAGCTGATTTTTTTCCTATCTATTCCAAGATATAATAAAAATGATTAATACATACAGTGACTTAAAAAACACGTCTTCTATGATACATGTACATGTATACAAGTATATACAAGTAAAATGATGTGATGCGATGCATGCAAAATTGAATTCCGTACCTGACCCGTTTGACACAAAGACTGCGATGTGAACCGCACCCGCATTAAATCTACTACATCAGGTAGACAAAAATTATTTCTTTTCTCATGTAAAACAAGCAATCAAAACAACATAACGCCTCGTGCACACCAGGACGATTATTGCATGCGCTTATCGCCAGTGTTTTTCGACGTGTCTTTGTGTTCATACCCAAGTGATCTTCACTGGCGATGCGCCGAGTGAATGTGCAAATTCTCTTCCTGACATTGCACCGCTTATTGAAAAACAGAAATACCCCGGTACACAAGTTGGTGTGTATGTATCGCGTAAGCTTTTCCAATTGTTTAACCTCCTCCACTATAGCACAAGCGATGGCAATGGGAAAAAGTTTGTGGGAAAAAGTTACAAGCCTATGTGCATGAAAGAAAATTAAGTAAAATTAAACTCACCATCACATCCTATTTGATCTGCAATTCCTCTCCATAACTCTTTTTGTAGTCGCTGTGGCATTTGTCATAAAGTTCTTTGTGTTCAGACACCAGAGAGACCAGCAGCACTACATTCATCTTGCCTCACTGCCTCTTCTTCTTCGTCTACTTGCTTCCTCTTCGTTATCTTAAGCCCTGCAAAGAGTAGCGCTTATCCGCGCTTATCCGAGCGCTCTATCTCAGGGTCAGCTCTCCCGTCTCTGCAGGACGTCTACACCAAACGCTGCAAAGGTAGAGCTACCAAGATCATCAAGGACTCTAATCACCCTGCAAACCCTCATTTCACGCTGCTGCCATCTGGTAAGCGATTTTTTTTTCTCTTGACTTGATTATTTATAATTCTACAGATATAGACATATTTATATATATATATATATATATATATATATATATATATATATATATATATATATATATATATATATATATATATATATATATATATATATATATATATATATATATATATATATATATATATATATAGTACTTTTTTTTATCCTATTTCTATATAATTTCCTCCTTGTGTTTTTAACTGTGAATTTGCACTGTCCATGGAGCGGACCTGTTTACATTTCACTGCCGGTTGTATATTCTGTATATAACTGTGTATGTGACAAATAAAACTCTTGAATCTTGAATCTTGAATCTTATCTTCTTCTTAGGTATCAGTTTGTGCTCGGCAAGACCGTTCTGTGCTTGAGCGCCACCAAGTCATGTTTTACTTTAACTTCAGCAGCTCCAGGCATGTGAACAAAAGCGGCAATCTCAATGATTAGACAGGTTTTAACGCGGTGCATCAAACCAAATAAGAGAACGAAAGGGTTTTTTTTTGTTTTTTTTTAAATGATGCTTTTACGCCTGGCGCTTTGCATATCAGTGTGCACAATTGCAATGGCTTTGTTTAGTCACGAGGCATTAAATGCCTGCAATAATTGTCCCGGTGTGCACGAGGCTTTAGGTATTCTGACTTTATGCATTCAAGAAAAATATATATGTGGCTCTCATGCGTTTAAATGCAGTTGTCTCTCCTGAAACTCTGCAGTGTAGGCTAAATGTGGCCAATGGTCCTCTTAGCAGCATGAAAAATAAAACATTTATTCAAATCGTGAATAGATTATATACAGAAAGCTAGCAAAAAGCGCTCCCTTTAATGACTGAAGCTGTCAATCACTTCAGTTGTAGTGCGATTGGCTACAATGCTCAGCGCTTCAAATTGAGTTGTAATTAGGACTCTGCCTGCCAGTATTGAGAATCAAACCCCCATTAGGCTACGAATATATATCAGAAACATATGAAACAAATATTTTCCAGTGAGTAATTAACATGTTTGAATTCTTCCTTCCTATTAAACTATCATGTACATCCTTTCGCATGTTGGGCCTGGAGATCACACTATTGCAGTACCAATTATCACATGAGCTCAATTATTACAAGCTCAAAGTGCTGATGTATCTGTTCCTGAAATTAGAGGCATTCTCAAATAAGCAACTCAAATGTCTGATGCATGATTGACTCTGAAAGAAAGATAATGGCAGGATGGAGCCAACTACTATCTGAGATAAAGCACTCAGAAAAAAAAAACGAAAAAAAAAAAAACAGAAGACCAAAACTATTAACTGCCCTAAATCCGGTGCTTTAAATAACTGGATCTGGGTGTGCATTTGGAATATACATAACTTGTCTGGAGCCTCAGATGTCCTCGTAGACTCCTTAACTGCCATGTTATTGAGAGAGAGACAGAGCTCCATTGCTTCTGAAGTCCGTCCGCTACAAGGCCTTAATCATCTCTCAATTAGATCTATCTCTTAATATTACCACTGTCTCCTATGATGTGTACACAGCACAAGACAGTTCCGCTGACTCCATTATGAATAGAGACACCGCCTTATGTGGTCTCATTATTGGATAAGTAAGAGGATACAGGAGGCAGACAGAAGTTTTAAGGCCAGCCGGAATAGACGCCATTCCCATTAGCGGCAAGGCATTAACAACATCAGCGACACAAATGAGGAGAGGAGAACAAGAGGGGGTAGAAGAAGGATGGGAAAGAATGGGGGCGGGGTTATGTTATGTTTTGTGGGATATGGTCCAGAAACATAAACTGTAATTACAGTGATGCTGCCATCTTTCTTCAGATTGAATGTGCACGATGATGGTGTGTAGGATCCAACAGCCAATAGTATAGTAAACATTAATAGTTTAGTAAACATTCTGAAGTACATGATTGTATGTCTCAGAGGAAGCTATAGTTTCTCTAAATGCTTAAAGTAATACAGAAGGTGCACCTACAAAAAGTACCATGGTATTCTTTGGAATAGGGCCCCGTTTACACTAGTGAGTTTACACTAGTGAGAAAACGATCCTGGCGTTTCCATTGCATTTCAGAAACTATCTCTGCCTACACTGCATGACCGAAAACACGTCACATGACCGTTCATGCACACTGGGCATGCGCATACAAGTGTAAACGCTAAACAGTTGCCTCTTGTGCATTGTAGGTAGCTGCAGTATTATACAATACAGCATTTAACTGCACAACGGCTGCTAAAAAGAACCACAACGTCAGCAAAGCATGTTATTGTTTACACGGTCATCGAGGCTGGTATGTTACAGAGCTGTTGAGAGAGACTGCTCAGGGCTGTGCTTCCCAAAAGCATTGTAGCAATAGCCACCAATGGTCGATCAACGTACTGTGCTTTTGGGAAACACAGCCCTGGTCTAATATTGTCGTGTTCAAGTAGCATAATGTGGGCAGCGATGCCGTTTTCAAAAGTGTCCATTTTGGTCCATTTACACGGAAACACAACCCCAGAGTTTCCATACTAAAACGGGGTCTGCAGCATTTTCAAAAGTATCCGTTTTCGAGGTTTGAAAACGCCAGTGTAGACGACAGGCATAACCGTACCAAAAGTTATGCATTTTAAAACGAAAATGCACTAGTGTAAACAGGGCCTTATCTAAATAGTACAGGAATCAATGTTGTTTACATATAAATATATTAGATGAAAAACTTAAGTGAAAATTAGAAACATTACCGTGGCAACTAACTGAAATAAAATAAATTAATATTCCATTAATATTGCTAGTATACACTCTCCTAAAGGATTATTAGGAACACCTGTTTATTTTCTCATGACTGCAATTATCTAATCAACCAATCACATGGCAGTTGCTTCAATGCATTTAGGGGTGTGGTCCTGGTCAAGACAAACTCCTGAACTCCAAACCGAATGTCAGAATGGGAAAGAAAGGTGATTTTAAGCAATTTTGAGCGTGTCATGGTTGTTGGTGCCAGACGGGCCAGTCTGAGTATTTCATAATCTGCTCAGTTACTGGGATTTTCACGCACAACCATTTCTAGGGTTTACAAAGAATGGTGTGAAAAGGGAAAAACATCCAGTATGCGGCAGTCCTGTGGGCGAAAATGCCTTGTTGATGCTAGAGGTCAGAGGAGAATGCGCCGACTGATTCAAGCTGATAGAAGAGCAACTTTGACTGAAATAACCACTCGTTACAACCGAGGTATGCAGCAAAGCATATGTGAAGCCACAACACGCACAACCTTGAGGCAGATGGGCTATAACAGCAGAAGACCCCACCGGGTACCACTCATCTTCACTACAAATAGGAAAAAGAGGCTACAATTTGCACAAGCTCACCAAAATTGGACAGTTGAAGACTGGAAAAAAATTTTGCCTGTTCTGATGAGTCTCGATTTCTGTTGAGACATTCAGATGGTAGAGTCAGAATTTGGCGTAAACAGAATGAGAACATGGATCCATCATGCCTTGTTACCACTGTGCAGGCTGGTGGTGGTGGTGTAATGGTGTGGGGGATGTTTTCTTGGCACACTTTAGGCCCCTTAGTGCCAATTGGGCATTGTTTAAATGCCACGGCCTACCTGAGCATTGTTTCTGACCATGTCCATCCCTTTATGACCACCATGTACCCATTCTCTGATGGCTACTTCCAGCAGGATAATGCACCATGTCACAAAGCTCGAAACATTTCAAATTGGTTTCTTGAACATGACAATGAGTTCACTGTACTAAAATGGCCCCCACAGTCACCAGATCTCAACCCAATAGAGCATCTTTGGGATGTGGTGGAACGGGAGCTTCGTGCACTGGATGTGCATCCCACAAATCTCCATCAACTGCAAGATGCTATCCTATCAATATGGGCCAACATTTCTAAAGAATGCTTTCAGCACCTTGTTGAATCAATGCCACGTAGAATTAAGGCAGTTCTGAAGGCGAAAGGGGGTCAAACACAGTAGTAGTATGGTGTTCCTAATAATTCTTTAGGTGAGTGTATAATGTTAGTAATATTATCAAATTATACTAAATGAGTATTTCCAAAAGAATACTTCACAGGCGCCCCTAAAACTCTCTCACGAGGTATCTGGGTCCCATTTTGAAAACCGTTGTTTTAGCAAACCCGTTAGTTAAGGTTCAATTCTGAATCACATTTTTCTATTTTATTTTGAAATGTGCAGTAGTAAAACGGTTTACAATCAGCATTTCACATTGACATTGACAGCAGGTTTTTATAACCTGTTATGAGACTGAACATGCAAAATGCAGTATAAATGGCCTTCCATTGATATCATTCATTACTTTGATAAAAGCGCTTAGTAATTATCAATTTTGTTTAAGCACATCACAGAGCCAAGCAAGACTCAGTGATGGAAGACAAGTCATTCTGATGTGTGTCACCAAGTCATTAAGCTGCCTTTGAGGGAAGCCTGCAATCTGATTCATCACTGCAATAATGAGCCAGAGATGAACTCATCAATTTAATTTTCCCTAATATTACCCGTAGACGAGCCCTCATCTCTCTTTATATTTCCTTTGCTTTTCTGCGTCTTCTTCATTGTGTGTTCTCTCTCTCTCTCTCTCTCTCTCTCTCTCTCTCTCTCTCTCTCTCTCTCTCTCTCTCTGCTGCATTATGTGTGAAGGAAGTGCTAAAGCAGACACATGTGCAGCCAGTGAGGAACGGGGCTTTAGCATATTTTTAAGGGGGCTCAGACTGGAGAGTCTCTGCTCCAGTGCCTCGCTGTCTATCTGCCTCCTGCTCGCCTCGTCTTCCTTGTCAAGTACATTCTTCACAACATTGACATACCTCCTGTCACTGCTCTCTTACTTCCATTGAGCTTATTGCCTGTCCTTTGTCATTCACCCCAAGAAAAAAAAAAAAAAGAAAAGAAAAAAATACAGTTTCAATACAGTTCAAACATTATGTATCACTCCACTATTGCCCTATTGTTGATTAAAGACATTTTGAGTGGTTATATATCTCTTTCTATGGAAGGCTGTGTTTGAAAACTATTGAAGAGTGCTCATTGCAAACAATTACTTTAAAGACACAGTGATGAGCGCTATAATCATTCCAAAATCAGTGTCTACAGTATGCATGTGCTTTAATTTACAGAAATCAGTCTTGCTGTGCAATTATTATATGCTGTTTTTTTTTTCTTGGGGTGAATGACAAAGGGCAGGCAATAAGCTTCCTGGAAGTAAGAGAGGAGTGACGTGGCATGACAATGTTGTGAAGGATGTACTTGACAAGGAAGACGAGGAGAGCAGGAGGCAGATAGACAGCGAGGCACTGGAGCAGACTCTCCTGAGTAATAATAATAATAATAATAATAATAATAATAATATTAAAAAGAAGAAGAACAACAACAATAGGTTGTTTGCACGTGACGTCACTGCTGAGGCGCTAAACGCTGATGGAGGGCAGGAAGGATTTTCTACATAGGAATCACAAACACAAACTCAAAATGCCTGTTTTGTATGGTTTATTGTTGCTCAAATCGATTAAACCGAGAAACCCCAAAGAGCTTTTATCGTTTACGTAACTTTTGTCACTTTTTTACTTTAAAATGTGTCACCTTTAATGGGGTTTTGCGTCTGCTGATACTCAATACAGATACCGGCTTACCTTTGTTTTTTGAATAATTGGTTAAATATTCACATTCTTCTTGGTATCGTTTGCAGGGAAGAAAATATATTTTATTGCATTGCATGTTCATTTGATGTTTTCACTGACGTTTTGAAGAATTCGGTTCACGATGTTGATCTGGTTAATGTTACTGTGAAAACAGTGTCACGCTGGGCACTCGCTGCTGCTTCAGCTGTCATTATATGGTAGAAATAAAAATGGGTTCAACAAGCTGACAGAAGTCGATCTATTTCTTTGTTGGGAAGGTGTAAATGTAACTGAAGCTTATTGTTGTCATTGTAAATTATTCATTTTCTCATATGGCCACGCAGGAGAATCTGAGAGGGTTACATTCAGCGGACAGACACCGACACACTGTATTCTTTTGTCATATATTTCAACAAATTACAACCAAAATCACATCTATGGAAGCTTGTGAATAATTTTGAAGTGGCTGTGGGCAAGTTTTGTTACTTCACAAGCCGAGTGAGAATCGTACTCGCAAATGTAATGTTAATTAAACCAAACAAAATACATAACTTTCAAAAGCAATGTGATTATTTTTTTGAGTGATATGCGGTAGGTTTAATCAGCGACATTATTACTAGATTTGCTATCCAACATCTTACCGTCACCTGTGTTTTTACCATAGATGGTCAAAAATAGGTTTTTACACATAGAAAAGCGGAAAAGTGTATTACATTGTCCAGTTTTACACCTGAATGATAATGTGAGTTCCTATGGCAATTCTCGATGCAACATGAATGACCTACGATGGTGACATTTTTCACAATTATGAGTCGTCAGAAAATCTAAATAACCTAAACTCACTAACAGAAAGGCAACGCAATATAAACAAACCAGAACTCGACACTGCGTAACAGCAGCTTCACGTTCTCTCTATCAACCGTCTAGGTGGCAGGCAAGTCTTCCAATTCAGTAGAAAAAAATCGGTCTTCTTCATAACATAAGGATCACGTCCAACATATGTTGTGATTTTCTGTTTATAGCTTTCTAAACCAGCACATTATGTATTTTCCTCCATTTCGTCCAATTTTTTTTCCACTTCCTGCCCTCCATCTGAATTTTGCACGTCATCAGAATCACGTGATTGCAAACAAACTATAATAAATTGTTTTACAGCATTTGTGTGTGTTTACTCCTGGTTTATGAGAACATGATTTGGTTTATGGACCATTGTATGCAACTAAACGTTAGCAGTAGCAAGCGGAATGGTTTTGTACGTCAGAGTGCGTGTTTACATAGAAAAACAATGGAATAGTAGCGCATTTGAATGAAGAAGCACGCTTTGTGTGCTAGGTTTAATATGAAATAATTCATTTAGTTCAACACCTATAGTGGTCAGCTAAACAAATGTATTTAAACACACAACATACATTGCATGCTCCATTGATAAATTGACTATACGAGATCATGTTGTTTACTTACGCGCCGATAGCCAACAACACACACACAGACATTTGAAGCAGTTTTACTCACCGTCTGTTTCCAACGCACGACCGTGAACCTTTAATGCTGGGACCGCTCCATCTTTCAGCATTAGACGAGCTACAAATCCGAGGCCTATTGCATGAAGCTAGCTGAACAAACTCTGAGTTTCAGAGTAGGTTTAGAGTTAACAAATCCAGATAAATCTAACCTGGTAATAGATCAAGTTCAACGGTCTCTCAAAGCTTGGTATAAACATTCTCTGTCAAGTCAGGTTTAACCCATTGTTGGTGATTAACTCTGAAGCGCGTGCACCTGAAAGTGTGACACTTGCGGCAAACGGCCAATCAAAGTGTCCGTTTGATTCACTTCTCACAAGAGAGACGGTGCAATTCTCTTCTCTTCTGAAGATCAAGAGATTGTTTTTAAAACGATCATGAAATTAAATGCGTTTACAACACAGGAGTAAACACTTCTGCTGCAGCGAAAGTTTGAGTTCTTTCAGCTGAAAGAATATCTGACTATATCAATGCATGATGCGAATCAAAGAAATATGCCTAATAATTATAGGTTTACAAAGAGCTCAAATTAATACATGTTGTTTGAATTATTTTTGTTAAGAATTATGAATGCATGTATTATATTTATAATAATATTTGGATACTTGTCAATTAATATAATAATTATATGAATATATGAATTAAAAGTAATTACAATACATAATTAGCAACAAAAGATGAGCAATTTAGTCTCTAAAGTTTTTTCACTATGAACTGCTTTAATTTGGAATGAGAGATACAGGGGGTGTGGCTTTATTGCATCTTTACTTGCAGCTGATTGGTCCAGTTTGGGTTTGCGATCTCTAACCCAGAATAAAACCTGCTCCAGAGCAGGTTAGCCTTGTAATGTAAGTTACTATGGTGATGAACACCACTAAAAACCAATCCACCTTCTTGAGCCCGAAAAACCAGAGTTTGCTCAAACTAATCTCGAACTTACCTGGGTAGAAACTAAAACCAGCTTTGTGCAACAGGCCACCGGCGTCGAACTGGACCTTTTTTATAAAAACAAATCGTTGCTGAAATGCAGGAAACAAACAAAAACACTTGCACAACTCTGTTGCTTCTCCAGAAAAACAAACTCCATCCACTGTCCCATTAACGCTGGGTTCTTTGGGAAGCTGTACAGGGTTGTCTTGCCCTGACAACCAAAAACACACTTCTTTGGTGACATTGTTGATTTTGTGAAGTCCTGTGACTGCAGTGCAGCCAATGACTTCCCTAAAGCCGAGCAAAGCGTGTTAATGGGCACGCATTTGCTCTCTAGCTATGGTCGCGCGTGCGCCCTTCCGCCCTTCCGGGAGAAGAGCCCGTACAAGGACATTCCGCCCTTGTTGACGTCAAGTGGACCCATAGTCAAAAAAAACTTTCAGAAACTTGAGAAACCGGAAGTATTTTTGACAGAAATACTCCATCAAACCTCCAACTTATTTTTTGAAACTTTGTCCATGTTTAGCATGGAAATCCAAGTCTTTAACAGTGTAAAAAGCTCAGTATGCATTAAGTAGCATTCCACGCCCCCTTTAATGTTGTGGACCTATTTTTTTTTTTTTTTTTTTTTTTGCTGGAGGTCCTAGACATCTTGTTCAGATACATGGAATCATGGATTCTAGCAAATACCAACAGATAAAAAAATCTAAATCTGATGGCCTCTGCTAGAAATCTTATAATGGGCAGTGGTTGGATCTTCCATCAGGACAACAATCCAAAACAAACATCAAAATCAACATACAAATGTGTCACTCAGCACAAAATGAAGCTTCTGCCATGACAGTCCCAGTTCCCTAACATGAACCCTATAGAAAATGAGTGGGGTGAACTGAAGAGAAGAAGCACCAACATGGAGTTGGGAATGGAGGAATGGTCTCTGATATCATATCAGGTGTTTTCCAAACTCATCAGGCATTATAGGAGAAGATTCAGAGCTGTTATCTTGGAAAAAGGGGATTGCTAAAAGTATTTAATAAAAGGGTGCCAATAATTATGGCCAACGTGTTTTGGAGAAAAAACATTTCATAATGTGATTTATTTTACAGCCATATTTGATCATATTTACCAGGGGTGCCAATAATTCTGACCACCACTTTGTATGCTGTTGAATGTTTGATCTCGCTATTTTACATTTGCGTAAGCAATCTTTTAAACAATTGTTTGTGCTTCTTCTTCACCTGTGTTTTGGTCTGGAGACTCTTTCAGAAGATGCGTAATAGCGTCACCTACCTTATAACAGTTAAAACATGTATAGACGGAAAATTCACTGGTTGGGAAAGAGTAAAGTACATTTGAAGTAAGTTCCTACACTGTAAACACAAATAAGCTGGCAAAATAAAAAAAATCAGGCAATCAGTTACATATTTTTTAATTTTAATTTAATTTCAGTTAAGAAATTCAATGTTTAAGCATAAACATGCATACTTGCATATTTTATTTTTATTTTGTACTCATACATTTTAATTGCTCCTAACTTGAAATGTTTGAGTAAGTTAATTCATACATTTAACTTAAAATCCTAACTTGATAATTGGTAACTCAATGCTTTGATAGCATTAGCATAGCAATTGCTGAAAGAGTACGGCAATATAGAAGTTAACATAAATTTGTTCTCAAGCTAAGCTCATGCTCCACCCGTCAGCATGATGGTAACCTTCCAAAAACCTCACATAACAGAAACATTAATTGCAACTTGCACATTCACTCTCCCTATTGAGTGTCATGGCAAAGCATGCTGGGAAATATAAATCCCAGCCCAGTTTCAGTTACATTTCAGTTTGTCTAAATTAAAGGAAACTCAAAACAATGAAAAATTCTGATTACTTAAAATGTGTCAGTTTTGTGAACTCAAAAGAAAAAGAAAGTTATAAATACTCATACAAATTAATTTGATTTAAATAATTTATATAATTTAAGTTGGCTCTACTCAAACAAATTAATTATTTTGAGTGTTAGGGTTTATGTACACTACCAGTGGACAATCCTACACAAACATTCAGATACTCAGAAATAGGAACATATGTTTTCTTTATAAATAAATCTTAAGTTCATATGGTATGTAAAACTATGTGAACAAGTTTTTAATAGGCTACTCAGTCAAAAGAGTAAACACAACTACAAACCAAGTATACATAAAATACTAGAATAGAATAGAATACTTTCTAATTTTTTTATTTATTTTTTTATTTTTAAAAAAAAAAGTAAACTAATAGCACACTTGAATAAACTTTTTCGTGTAACGGAAGATATGTTTCTTTATTTTTCTAGGGTCATTCATTGTACAGATTTGGGACTTAAGATTCCTTTCTGAAGCAATTGAATGCATTTCCCCCCTGGCACTTTATGATAACCCATATTGACCATAACTGCAGATTAATGATTCATGAATAGGGGATGTAATGGAGTAGCTGCTTCTCCAGTTGTAATTGAGTGGAGCCATTCTGGCGAGCCTGGGCAGTTAATGTGGCCCACTGATCAAAGCTGAGCTCGCCTCTGATTGGCATGTGATGCATCAGAGGAAGTGATGGCGAGACACGACATCAAGGTGCTGCCTTGTCCCTATTAGCATATCTTTGAAAGGAAGAAGAGAGCCATCCCATTTCAGAAGCGTCGCTCACGCTTGTCTCTCCTGAATCCTACTCCATCCCCTAGCAGGTTGCAAACTCCCACAGGCTTTTTCTTTTGATAACAATGCTGATTATAACTAAAGAAAAGGAACGCAAAAGCCAACACTGCCTGGTTTTAGTCCTTTAAACACATACTACTTCCCACACTGAACTCAGGGAGCATGTCTTTAATTAACAGACTTGCTTTAGATCATCCCTGTCATCCTGTCTAAAGCGGAGAAGGTTCAAGAGCGCAGTGGAGTACGGCTTAATTAAACCACAGTGTACAGGAAAGTCAGGCTATCGCGCGGCTGCAGTGCGGCGAGAAGACATGGTAAAAGTCACATCAATTCTGCATGGAGACACAGCAGGTCAGGACAGACAGGGAATTTCAGAATTTTAGTATCTAGCATGTAGCAACACCTCTGAGAGACACCGCCGCATTATTCAACCTGATGCCAACCGATGCAATCCAGGCTGAGCCTGTTATCACACTAGGGTTTTTTCTTTTTTTCATTGTGTTCAACTAAATATAAACATTATAGAAAATATTCTTTGTCTGATTCTGTTTATCTTGCAGACTGACTGACATTGTCTGTGCGTACACAGACTCTGAGATATTTTATAGAGAGAATAAGAGATAGCAAGAGTACAAGAGAGACTCTTTTCATCTCTCTTGGAGCATGTGACTATGTGGTGGGTGCATTCCCCAACCACCCCCACAACCACCACCACACTCTGCTGTGCAGTGCATGCTGGGAAGGATGTAATGTTGACAATTCCCCCCTCTTGCCTTGTCAGCCAGCAATCCCGTGTCACACTTCACCAGCACCAACATTCTCTGACACTGCTGTCAAGAAATGACATTTAATTTTTGCACCTCTACTTCTTACATAGACTTTCTTTATTATTTTTTTCCTCTATTTCTCTTCCGAGAACAGCGGCAACCTAAGGCTCAACCCAGGGTTGTCATGCAGATATCGATACCTCTGACAGTCTGGAAAGTCTTTACCCTTTAGTCCTCCCACTCTCATCCTTTAGTCTCTGTTACTTTCACGATGGCTAACCGAACAAACCGAACAGAGGTCACTGGAAAGCGCTAAGGTCACATGTACCTCCGAGCACTTGCATGTGGTCAGTGACTCACATCGATTGGCATATGTGGTAACCGATTCAGCCCTGGGAGTTTTTGCAAATGAAGACTTAGCATGCATGCTGGAGGGCTAACAGCATTAAACAGAGTAGAGTTTCTAGTTTGTAAAAGATGGACCGCTTGAGACTCAGCTTCTGATGGGGCGCCAGAGAATTTTTTATTTATTTTTGGGGGCTGATCTGATTTAATATGCCTACTTTGTCCCTCGCTCCATTACGAGGAGCGGCAGTTCTCCGGTTTCCTCTGGTTTCCGTTTTATCCACACCCCTAACAGCTGGGCAGATCAATAATTATACCTTTATCGGCTAAATTGAAGGTTGCTATTAGGCATTTTTCCAACTAAATGGTCACGTGGCTGGTGGTCGTTCCTCCGTTCTGGCTTTCAACCTCTGGAGTTTCTTGCCAGTTGAAGAATCACTCCAACTTCCTAAATTAGACACTGAAGGGACCGCCTTCACAGCCAACAAGTGTCCCAATTTCATTATCAAGAGGCCCAGAATTTGAGATTATAAGTGATTATGTTCAGCCATTCTCGTTTGGAAAATCTCTTTAATCCTAGTCTCCATGGCTGACTCTGACAGGGCACAGACACGGCCGGCTGGTCAACGGCCATCAGAAGGCAAAAAAAGAGAGAGCATACGGAAGCAGGAGGAGCCCTGGCTTTGGATTGCAGGGAAAGTGGCCAATTGGCCATCCAACAAGAGGTGCGGCGTCTGATCAGGCAGAGGGAGCCGCCGCTTGGCCAGAGATCACAGCGGTCAGTGGGGACATGGCTGGATCCACTTTGTGCTCTGGGAACTCTCGAGGACAGTGCACATCAAGCTGCTGTTGACCTTAGCAGAGTCTGTGCCGTCTGTCAGGGTGTCATACTCACCAGCCAGTATTACACCAATCCTAAAGACACTATGCACTGACACAATGAAGCTGAATTTTGTTTTGAGTTCTGTTGTAGTTTTGATGCTTGTGTAGATGAATCAGCAAAATCTACACTAGTGCACTACATGTGCAATGTAATGTCCTGAATGAGTAATGGGGGCATGTTGTATATGGAGCCTATTATAGGCTTTTCAGCTAAATTTAAAATGTTAAACCAATATTGTGACCATTTGCCTTGACCTAACAATTATTAAAATCATCCATAAAAATATATCATGTTTTCACATTGTGTGGGGTACTGTAAGTTACATCAAACCACTGTTTTATCCAGCAAATGCTGTGACAACTTAACCCAACATAACATAACAAAATAAATGTATATATCATTAAAACAATTTTAGGTAACACTTTAGAATAATGGTTCATCATTAATAAGTAACTATGCAGGAAGTAATGCAGGACTAGTAGTACTACATTAACACTTCAGCTACTACTATTAACTAATATAGAAATAAGCTTAACTAATCAGTAAGTAATATCAAATTAATATAAAATTTAGGAGATAGTTCCTTAAGTAATTAATGAATTATCATTAATAACTATTAACTAACTGACAAATTATAAAGAACATTATTGTGTGTCTGAGAATCAGTCATGTTTTTTACTCTGATATAAAAATGCATCACTAATTATTCAGGCGTTACCTAGTCACGCTGCAGGCACTACTAGTGATCTGGACCATTATTTTAAAGTGAATAGGATGTTTTTCACTTTAAAATAATTTTCCAGAGCACTAGTAGTTCCTGCAGAGTGAACACTTGAATAATTAGTGATGCATTTTATGACCACTTTGAAAGCTAAAAATAGACAATTGCTCACATCTCAGACACGCAAATGTTGTGATAAGTAATTAATTAGTAATTCTTTATCATTTGTCATAGTTATTAGTGATGCCAATCTCATCCAGTAATTACTGATGACCTAATAAGGAACTATCTGAGTTCTAAATTGATATTACTTACTGATTAGTTAAGCTTGTTTCTATATTAGTTAATAGTAGTAGCTGAAGTGTTAATGTAGGACTAATGAGTAGTTACTTCCTGCATAGTTATTTATTAATGACGGACCATTATTCTAAAGTGTTACCCAATTTTATAGTGTTGTCACATTATGACCAGCCTATTATAAGGCTTTTCATATAAATCTAAAAGATAAACTAATGTAAAATGTTGCTTTGTCTACCTAATATTGTGACCACTTTAAACACTAACACAATAAATTAAACAGCATAGTGAAACAATGCTGAAACAAAAATCTATAAACTTCCAGAGAACAGTCATTATTTTAGTCAATACAGATCTTCATTATATAGTTGATCCTTGTGTTGGATGTCTGGCAGTATATATTTATTGTGTTCAATATACCTGTGTGACAACAAGCCCCAGTCTCCCCTATACAGTAGTTTTGTAAAATATATGTTATTACACATTATACAACTTTTTGATTCATTCTTCAAGGATTCAAACAAGCAAGTCGTCTTGTTGCAGTGATGTCTGGAATTACTAATTAAGGGTGTTCTTTGAAGACAATGATCAGTAACTCCCAAGCTAATGCATCTGTTCATGTGCAGTTATTATCTTAGCTTGTTTCAAAAAGCTCTGTAATTGTAATGAGTTCATTAGGACCTCATTAATATACAATTAGGATCTTTTTGGGCAGTTCAGACTTTGCTCATAAAGAAAAGCTTAGTTCACCTTGAATAAAGTAATAAAACCAGCTAGATTCGTTTTTTTTTTTTTTTTTTTTTTTTTAAGGAATGGCAGGATACTTATGTTTTTTTGGGGAGGGGAGGGTGGTTTTGTATTTAATGGAAGACACGTTGTGCAGATTCTATTTAAAATTTAAAATTAATAGCCACATATGGATCACCCACAGACTTTTTGCTCATTAAATGCTGCTTGATAGGTCAGTTTCACTTGCAAACCCCTCTCCACCAAATAAGTCCCTTTAATTCACCCAGTGGCTCTTTTAGCAGTTTTTTTTTTTTTTTTTTTTTTAGCTATGGGACAATGTAAGGGACTCTGTATAAGGGAAACAGATCTATTTAGCTCAAATTAATTAATTAATTCATAGGGAATTTTGCAAAAGAACTATCAACTCTGCAGTGGATATTAATATCTACACAATAGTTAAACACCATTTTAGCCAGGTAACACAGATCAGCAATTTAAGACATTAAATTCGTAAGCACATAACACAAGAACACTTATCTTTAAATACAAACAAAACTTTATTTATTACTCTAACACGTAAACTAATAGGGGGGTTTCCCCGTTTCGTGATTCGATGGTCTTGCCTGTCTTTGATGAATGTCTTTGGAAACCAGTCACGTGGCATGTTGGCAGCTGGATGGAAAGTCTCATGGATGTTTGAAGTTGAAGCGTGCTCGCTGGAGATTTGTCGAGAGAAATTTTGCGGCGAAACTTAACTTAGAACACAAGGCTCATGGAAAGAAAATAAACTAAAGTAAAAGAAAGAAAAGTGAGAGGAGAGTTCTAGATGGCTTAAATGAAATCGCTAACCCATTCTCAGATCTTTGGTCTGCCACGATCGTCTGATCATCATGTTGTCTGTCTTGACTCTTGAACTGCTTGAACTAACTTCTTTGTTCGTGTTCTGAGATTTAATACTCAAATATTGACCCATCCTCTTGGAAGGATACTGACCAATCAGGGGTCATCTTGGTTCAGGGGTGTCTCTCCACCCCTCATAAATTAGGTTATCTGTGGTCACTTACCTTCCTGCTCTAAGCAGAGAGTAAATAAGATGATTTCTTATTATATGAACACAAACATTATTCTACACAGATTTCACTGAAGCCATCTTTTGAATTATAAACAGACACACAAAAAGATATCAAACATGGTGCATTTTCATTCACTCGTTCATGAATTGTGAGGGTTTTATATATATATATATATATATATATATATATATATATATATATATATATATATATATATATATATATATATACTCACCTAAAGGATTATTAGGAACACCTGTTCAATTTCTCATTAATGTGATTATCTAATCAACCAATCGCATGGCAGTTGCTTCAATGCATTTAGGGGTGTGGTCCTGGTCAAGACAATCTCCTGAACTCCAAACTGAATGTCAGAATGGGAAAGAAAGGTGATTTAAGCAATTTTGAGCGTGGCATGGTTGTTGGTGCCAGACGGGCCACAGTCTGTCACAATCTACTCAGTTACTGGGATTTTCACGCACAACCATTTTTAGGGTTTACAAAGAATGGTGTGAAAAGGGAAAAACATCCAGTATGCGGCAGTCCTGTGGGTGAAAATGCGTTGTTGATGCTAGAGGTCAGAGGAGAATGGGCTGACTGATTCAAGCTGATAGAAGAGCAACTTTGACTGAAATAACCACTCGTTACAACCGAGGTATGCAGCAAAGCATTTGTGAAGCCACAACACGCACAACCTTGAAGCGGATGGGCTACAACAGCAGAAGACCCCACCAGGTACCACTCATCTCCACTACAAATAGGAAAAAGAGGCTACAATTTGCACGAGCTCACCAAAATTGGACAGTTGAAGACTGGAAAAATGTTGCCTGGTCTGATGAGTCTCGATTTCTGTTGAGACATTCAGATGGTAGAGTCAGAATTTGGTGTAAACAGAATGAGAACATGGATCCATCATGCCTTGTTACCACTGTGCAGGCTGGTGGTGGTGGTGTAATAGTGTGGGGGATGTTTTCTTGGCACACTTTAGGCCCCTTAGTATATGTGTGTGTATATATATATATATATATATATATATATATATATATATATATATATATATATATATATATATATATATATATATATATATAAAAACGGTCATGTGTATTGTTTATAAACATGATATAAAATTATGCAGCAGAAGGCTATGTGATTTATAAGTCTGGCTATCATTATTTTTAATTATTTGATGCAGTTTGTATGTAAAACAGTCTCTGTGGGTTTTTCCTGTGGATTGTAACTCTGTGTCAGTTCATTCACAGGTCGGTGAGAAGAAGAACATCTGTTTAGGCTCTTTCCTTTGTCTTGACCAGATCAAAAAGACCCTCTGCTGTTATCTTGATGTGGCCAAGATCTTGCGAAGCCATAAAAGTAAATAGTTGTCGGTGGGTGCCGAGCCCACGGGTTAATGGCCACAAACTGTTGGTCTGGAGCGTTGATCTGTTTTTTTATGTGTGGAATTATGTTCAGTGTGGCCTCAATTCCTACAACAGAAATTACGGGGGTCTGTCTGATCAAAATCAATTTACCCTTTATACTTTCCTCTGCTCTTTTCTCTTATAAAGCTTTAAAGGTGAAGGCTCATTCTCATCTCTTACATAGAGGCTAGTCTGGAGTCTTCATTTGTGTGTATGTTTAAAGCAGTAGTTCGTTACATTGTTTTGAAGTCACGTATCTTTCTCACAGTCAGCAACTGTTGCTATTGGCAACTCCCCAGTCAAAGAACATCTTTAACGCATTTAGAAGATGCTTTAGAATAAATGAAGCTGCTGAAATATGACTCAAGCAACTTATATGTAGACTGTGCAGACCTCTTTTAAGAGCCAAAATATAATATTCCAACCATTGTCAGGTTGACCCACAACATGGGTCCCTATGTTTTCTCTTTCACATATAACAGGCTGAAGAACATTTTATTAAATATAAAAAATTCATAACAGGCTTTTGGGATCAAAATGAATGTCCTTCGTGGTGTGTATGAATTCATTTCACGAATTCCATTTGCTTGCTGACTAAAGACGTCAATGAACCCAGTGAGCAAGACCTGGTTTCATGCATTCACTCCCCAGCTTTTGACTGTGTACGGGTTTTTTTTTTTTTTTTTAAATCTTCTTCACCGTTATATCCTGTGTTACCCTGCCTCATTCAAAGACAATGAGAGATTAATGATCTCTTGCATTTAAGAAAATGATTAGACGCCCTGAATCCCACCCTAATTGCTCGGGATAACAAGGGCCATGCCCTAGATTTGTGCCTGAACAATCAGAGTGGGCGAAGAACACTGATCTATCTGTTCTTACACAGGAGGAATGCAAATACAATAGAATGCTCTTTTGAGTGTATTAATGGTGACCACGATGAGTGAGGTCTTGGCTGCAGTGGTGGAGGGAGTGAAAACTCTCTCCAACCACATCACACCCTCATGAATCATTCATTAAGGAGTTAACTGTTTCCAGTGTGTCAACAGCTTGTCTTTGAAGTGATAATCTTAACATTGAAAGAGCCCTTGATTTTTTTTTGCTTTTAATTACATTGGTTAATGGAAAATGATCTCTATAATTCAGTGAGGAGGAGTCGCTTGAGCCTCCTGTTAGAGAAGCTACGTCTAATAAATTCTTCAGGGAGGCAACGTGTGGGGAAAGAGAGCTGAATCTGGAAGTGTTTTCCTTCTGGTGATCAATTTTCTGCTAATGGAGAAATAGGACTGTGAGACTTAGTTTCTCTTAGCTATTTTATTTATTTATTAATTTTTTTATAAATATTTTAGTCATTTTAATGAGGCATTCATGCTTTAAGAACAGGCAGAGGGAGGAAATAATGTCTAACCTTGAAAATAAGATTCATACCCAGTTATATTAATTAATGCGACTGAATGAGGAAAAGTTCAGTGTGCATTATTCTCTTTTTCTGTTGTGGCTGTGGCTGTTGAAAAGTGCACTGAGATTCAGCGAGGTTTTAGTAAAAAGCCAACAAATGTGGTGCTGCATATTACAAGGAGTCCTGTATGAAAAACTAGGACAATTTCTGAATGAGTAATGGCAAGCTTTTCAGCATATTTTTCAGCGGATCAGAGAATACACCCAAACTCTTGGTAGATGCATAGTTTCTCAATGTTTCACAAATGAAAATACTTCAAGAATGTGAGATGGGTAATTTCCTCAGTGACTTTCGACTTTCAAAGACAGTGGCGGAAAATCGATCACCATCGTTCGGCAGATAGAACAGAGTTCTCACCACCTGCCTGTAATAATAGGGTTGGTTTTAATATTACCTGTCATATTAGCTGCTTCTGTATTCTATAAGCAGACATAATAATGTCATCTTTCTCTCTCTCTTTTTTTTTTTTTTTTTTGTGTGGTGATGGTAGTCATGGGACCATTATACTTAGTTAATATGATCTGAGACTTCCAAATGGTCTCAGCCATTTAATCCTATTCTTGGCTTAGCTTGTAAAGACCTTACAATCCAGTGCTTTGTGAGAATCAGACATATGCCAGCAGATTAATATGTTCATATGTCTCTCAGTGGGGTGTCATGATCAAATATTACAGTCACTTTTTGATGTGTAAAGCCCGAGTGTGTTACTGCAGCAGAGGAAATTACCCCTTAGATGCCGTAGACAAGGACAGATACAGCTTAAATGTTAATATGCTGAGGACAGACTTGTTTACAAGCAAGCACTGTCGCACTGCACTTAGATTAAATTTAGATTAAACCTAGATTAAATTGTGTATGCGAGTGTGTATGTGTGTCTTTGATACACTCAGGGTGTTTGCTGTGCAGATAAGCACTGTTCCTCATAACTAGGACCCTTCCTCCCCTGTGCCCTAGCCCTTTCTACTCCAAACAAACATATTATTTGATGTGACCCCAGCCAGTTCAAACAAACACATTGTAATCTCCACTAATGAAAGTGCTAATCCCAGCTCTAGAAAGAGGCTACAAAGGATGCATTGTTGCTTTCTACATGCCTTTATGGAATACTTCCTGGCTTGATGCTTGTTCATTAATATCTTTATTATTCATTAACATCTTATTTTAATTAGCATAGTGCACAAGACAGTTGTACCGACTAGCTGAATGGTTATACCACTACTCAATGCTTTGGGCCTGTAGTCTTAGATCAAATAACCTAAATTGCACTGATTGGCTGATGACACCACAAAATGGGCACAGCCCTATGACCTTCATTAGCGACTGTTCTATCCTGCTAAATTTATGGTTTTTATAAATTTCAGCTGTGCCATACCATCTACCAAAAGTATCAAAATCTCTGTACCTTATGTACAAAGTGTATTGATATAACCACCATAATACTAATCCAGGTGCTAAAAGAGAAAGCCATCTGTCTATTGCAGACCCCCTGTGGTGAAAATCAAGTTTTTAAAGTTTTTTGTATGTCTATGTGGCATTTTTAATATGCTTTATGGCAATTTATCAGTCAACACCATTGCTGTTAAAAACTGCAGTCTCAAAAAAGAGGTTTGGTAACATTTTAGAATATTGTTCCGCCATCAATGAATAACTACACAGGAACATGAGAATAATGGGTAACACTTTAGTTTAGGGTCCAATTCTCACTATTACCTAGTTTCTTATTAGCATTAGCATTATCTTAATCCTACCCGATACCTAAACTAACCTAAACGTAACATCTACCTTACTAACTATTAATGAGCAGTAATTACTGCTGTATTACAATACAGTTTATTGAAGCAAAAGTCATAGTTAATATTTTGTCAGTAGTGAGCAGGGCCATGCACAGGGGGCCACTTCCCCTCTGCCCTTATTAGCTGAGGTGCCCCTCTTACCCCCCTTCCCTCCCTCACCCCCAGAGGATTCCCATAAAAAGCATTCTGTTCCGCTAAAGATCCACAAATTCCGCTGTGTTTTCCCACTCGCTCCGCAGCACCGCTCACAGTCTGTGGTTGTGTCCGCTCTCTGGAGAGTGGAGACGACAGTTTCAGAATGCCGTCCCATTAACAGGTATATTACGAACTACAATCCAGCTTTTAACAATACAACGTATTTTCTTTTAAATAGTATAAGCTTTTCAATAGTAACAAATAAATATATTTTTATTATATTATATGATTAATATAATATTTTTAAACATAATGGTTTCATTATAAATATGATGATTATCTATAAAGGTGGACACCCAACTTGATATTTGATATTTACATAATATTTACCATCTGAATCTAACCATGTCATGTCAACAAATGGAAAAGTCAACTGGCTGTTTATCATCATGTTAAAGCTGCAATATGTAAGATTTTTGCAGTAAAATATCCAAAAACCACTAGGCCAGTGTTATATATTTTGTTGAGTACTTACAATATCCCAAATGTTTCCAACTATTTGTAAATCATGAGAAAATTGCTATTTTAACCAATGAACCGGGACGTGTGAGGGAGTCGCCTGTCAAGTAACGTCATAACATCAATTTCATGCGTTACCTCATGCTCATGACCGGAAAAGCAGAAATGGCGCCGGAGACTGTGGCATAATAAAAGTCCCGCTTCTCATGAGGCATGTGTTGCGTTCATCTTATTAACAATCGCTCCAGCGGCCTTGCTCAGCTCCCACAACACTCGCCCCTGCTCTGCTTCATACTACAGTAACATTAATAATCACATCCATGAACATGATTTCTGCCAGAGTCCTATCCCGATTGTTTTCCACCGGCTGTGAGGTGAAGAGGACCACACGTCCCAAGATTCTGTGCTCAAACTTGCCGTCATCAAACTACGCCATTGTTTTGAATAGGTGACCTCTAGCGGACGGAAAAGTTACACAGTGCACCTTTAATTGTGTCTTTTACCCCAAATACCATACTTGTACATATTCTTCCATTATTGAAAACTGTTGCTTTAATTAGCTTGAACAAAACTAAAAATCATTAACAAGTCAATTGTCTCAAAATATAGTCAATCATTTTAGTGATTCTCATTTGCTAGATCAATCTACATTATTTAAAAATAAAAAATAAACCATTAAATATGAGTTCAAATTAGCACAGAATCAACGTTTTGGAAGAGTAATTACAACAAAAAAATTAATTAGCAAAGCATAACAATTACATTTACAATGATTGTAAAAGGTTTGGAGGTTTGGTAAAGGAATTACCAATTATTTGGATCAGTATACTAAAGTGTGACTGAATAATGCATAATGTATAATTCATTATAAAGTGAAGATCATGGTAACCCACTAGTAATGACTCAAGTGTTACCAAATCCGTCGGAAGAAATTACTATCCAGAACCTTACAAAAAACTCATAAGCTTACAATGACTTCAGTAATTACTAGGAGTTATCATGCTTTTCATTTTAGAATACTGATCCAAATGTGACCCGTGCTGGCAAAATGAATTGGAATGCGCACAGGCTAATTTCGAGCTACAGGCAAAACAAGTGAAAATTTAACATTTTGGTTGAATTTGAGATGTTCACAAAAATGTGTTCATTAAGCCCTCATCTAGTGATCCCAATGTTCCAAATAATAATTAAACATCCAAAAGTATCCTTATTTGTACAATTTCTGAGAGGTACCTTTAGTAATATAGGCTGTGTGTTTCATTAATGTCAGTCAAACAATTGTGGTATCATGGGGGAAAGTAGAATTTTTATTTTTATTTGAATATATTGAGATATATAAAATAATAACAACTACTATTTATTTTTAATTTTTTATTTGCTCTTTGTGACTCATTTTGCCTGCATGGGTCACGAATAATTAGTTCCTTTAGAAGCAAGTAGTGTGGAGCTCCAATATCTCATATGCTGCGTCCAGGGTGTGACCCTGCCAGTAGCATGCAAATAAATTCTCTATTAGAAAAAGTAAGATTGGATTTTGCATGGAACATATTCTTTAAATTGAGTGAGAATACTCTCACTCAGCAATTAGGGCGTTTTTAAAAGCATTTGGCATCCCAGAGGAGGTCTGCTTGTGTAATCAAACTATATTTTTAGTCAAATGCCAGACTCACTGGTGTTGCTGCTCAGCGTTAGGGTGATCGGAGCAGCTGTTTGCTGGAGCCTAGGGATCTGATGTCGAGTTGAATGCATTCTCCTGTCAGAAGGTTCTCACCTCCCAAGGCGTCTATAAAAACATTATGCCTAGCGACATGTCTGCGCCATCACTCTTCCGCAGAGCATGGTGGCAGTCCGTCACCGTATCGCACCCAGCTGTGGGACCGCAGTTGTGTTTGTGCACCTGGAATGTATACAGAAGATGAGACAGGACACATTAAATTAAGAAATAGAACAGATAGGTAACTCACGGCTGCTAAATGTTTCATGTCAGAGCAGACAAGAATCAGACAGATGATAATGTAGCTGTTTTCATCTGTACAGACATGCAAAAAGCAAAATTCTCTTTGATAGAAAAATAGTTGGCTAGTTAAGTCTATTTTAAGCAATTATTTCACTCTTGACTCATGCTGCATCCAAAAGTAGTGCAAAAGTAGTTGTTTTTGTTGTTTGTTTCTATGCTACAGTAATGGCTGTCATTTATGTACACAAGTTACTATGTCATGACATTCTCTTTAGAGTAAAATAAACTATTTTAATCTGCTCATTTTGACTGCTCTGTCCTGTTGTATTTTATTCTTTTGTGTCCTATCCCACTTCAGAGAAAGCCGTTTATTTATTGTGGCGTTCTGTATTGGAAATGGCAGCCGTCTGAATAGAATGGCAGTAAAAAAGGTTGTAGGCTTATATCAGCAGATCTCACGATTGCTATGTAGCAGAGGATTGGTTCTCAGCCAAGTGTGTTTATGGTCTGGCAGAGCTTCCATAAGACTGAGCTTGATCAGAATGTGTAGCTTTCACCTGTCATCACAGAATATCTCCTCTGCCTCATTTGAATCTGGCCTCTGCTTCCACACCAACTACCTATGTTTACAAATCAAACTTCTGACAGGACCTCATAAATATTGCTCTAAAACATTAGCGATTAGTCCATCTCAATCTGCACAAAAAGCCCAATCCATCATACAAATCAGTGCAGTTTGGAGGTGTTTCTGATTTATGGTTGCAGGTATATCTAGGTTGACCTGGTTTTTAGTGCATGTGTTACACATCTCATATGAGGGGCTGTTAGTTTTTATAACATGCTATTAATTCTGATGTTGGAGGAATATTGGGAAATAGACTAGAGGCAAAGAAAATCGGTTGTTGGTGGGTTTATATGAGCTGATGTTTAAGTATTTGTTTCACCAAGATGCAGTGATATTTTTATAGCTTTGTGCTTTTCCCTGCATATACTTCCTGAGGTGCAGTTTTTGTGTTTTATGTGTTAATGTGTTCATGTATGTAACACACACACACACACACACACACACACACACACACACACACACACACACACACACACACACACACACTCACACATACGTTGTGTTTCCATGCTTATGGGGATTTTTACACTTTACAAACTGTGTATTCTATCCCTTAATATAGTCTCATGAATATTTATATTTATATTTATATTTATATATATATATATATATATATATATATATATATATATATATATATATACACACACACACACACACACACACACACACACACACACACACACACACACACACACACACACACACCGATCAGGCATAACATTATGACGTGAAGTGAATAGGCAGCAAGTGAACATTTTGTCCTCAAAGTTGATGTGTTAGAAGCAGGAAAAATGGGCAAGAGCCAAATTGTAATGGCTAGACGACTTGGTCAGAGCGTCTCTAAAACTGCAGCTCTTGTGGGGTGTTCTTGGTCTGCAGTGGTCAGTATCTATCAAACGTGGTCCAAGGAAGGAACAGTGGTGAACCGGCGACAGGGTCATGGGCGGCCAAGGCTCATTGACACACGTGGGAAGCAAAGGCTGGCCCGTGTGGTTCGATCAAACAGACGAGCTACTGTAGCTCAAATTGCTCAAGAAGTTAATGCTGGTTCTGATAGAAAGATGTCAGAATGCACAGTGCATCTCAATTTGTTGCATATGGGGCTGCATATCCGCAGACCAGTCAGGGTGCCCATGCTGACCCCTGTCGTTTGATTTATGATGGGCAGCATATATCTGCTGCAAATGTGACCGTGTTCGCCTCTGTCCCAAACACATGCATATAACATATTGTATATAAGTTGTTCACATGATAAATGTAACATTAAAGTTAAGATATGCTTCTAGTTTTAATAATTTAAACAGGCCTTTGAAGTCTGGGCAAAAAAGTTGCTCACGCTGAATTAAAGCCACAGTGCATTGATCTGTTCAATACTGACGTTGAATTGAAATTGATTAACATGAAAAATGTTACGCCAATGTGTTGGACTCGGTAGACAGTGTAAGCAGGAGACAACTTCTACATGATATATAAAAAAAAAAAAAATTAATACTGTATCCTAAATTGTGGATATTTAAGCTATATATCATTATGCTGAAGTGAACTTCTGGAGTTTTAATGATTAAAAGAAAAAACAACCGTACAGAACTGAAAACCGTGATACAAACCGAACCATGGGTTTTGTGAACCGTGCCACCCCTAGTTGTGAGTATTTGCAGCGCGTTTTTGTATTGGCATGTGTAGTGAACTTTTGCAGCGCATGTGTTGTCAAACTAATGAAGATGTTTATTTGCTGGTGTTATTTCTATTTACATGTGTTTTCTTCAGTTGCAGCGCGTCAAGCTCTCTCAGCCAGAAAATCATCATATTAAAATGATTTCTGAAGGATCATGACACTGAAGAAGACTGGAGTAGTGATGCTCAAAATTCAGCTTTGCATCACAGGAATACATGACATTTTAAAATATATTCAAATAGAAAACAGTTCATTTACATTTTAATAATATTTCACAATATTACAGCTTTTTTTATATGAAGACTTCCAATGCAGTAGCCTCTAAAACCACCTTGGTCAAAAATTAGATAACGATACTGAGTGAATGCTCTCCGCATCTCCGCATGTTCATCAAATACTTTCACTTCAAACCCACTAAATTCCAGCCTCAGCCCATTCAGAAGTACCGGTACTTGGGTAGAAACATATACATAGGAGCCTGACAAAAATCATAATTTTAAAGAAAAACATCAGATGGACTCAGAGGCTTTTGCATCTGAAGTCTTCATATTTTTAATAACATAAATCCAGCCCTGGTGAGCAGAAGAGACTTCTTTAAAAACATTAAAAAAATCTTACCGTTCTCAAACTTTTTCCTGAGCTGTACGGATCCATTATACTGTTACACATGCGTTTTCTTTCTCAACTGTTTGTTCACTTAAAACATAGCTGACTGTGTTTACTTGCCAAGACCTGGGGGGTATTCCAGAAAGCAAGGTTAACTTACCATCACACATACCTTAAACTCTCGGTTGATTAACCCAAACCTTGCTTACTCGAGGTATGCTGGTTCCAAAAACGCATCCGGGAGTAAGTTAAGACAACTCAGAGTATGTTCCCGGTTAACACACAAGACATTCTCAACTGAGCAACGAATCGATGATTCACCATGGAAACAGACGCTAAAAAAAAGTGCTCCATTCTACTTCCTCTTCTTCTTTTGTTTAATGGCGAGTTACATAACCTACTTAGTGCACATCGCCACCTATTTGGTGGTTGTGCAATCATTTTTTCAATGTCTTCGTTTAATAAGTCATCTTTATTCACTGAGAATAAGGATTATATTGTTTGTTTGATGCTAATTAATTGAATGCAGATCCATGTGTGAGATTAAAATAAAATAAATAATAAATATATTTGAATTGAATTAACATTTAAACATATTGAATTTATTTTATTCTAGTTCTTTAGAATTAATATATAATATTGTAAATTATATAAATGAAACAAATTTGGTTATATTAATATTTATATTATTTATAAAAAAACACATCTGAATACCTCTTAAGCAAACTAACCCTGGATCATGAGCTGCCCCGGAGCAGGAATGTTCAGAGAGTGAGTTGCTGGCTACTTACATACCCTGAAAGTTGAGGTTATCCGCTTACATACCTTAAACATACCCAGGTATGTCACATAACCTGCTTTCTGGAATACCCCCCAGCATTTTGTCATTATTTTGTGTGTATTTGACTGTTTAAGCACAATAAGCAGTGAAGAATAACTCAATTTAGTAGTGAGGCAGCTTTATGTGCATGCACTTTGGGTGTGAGCACAACATCTACGGGAATGAGTAAAATTATGTGCAACATGCACAATCCAACGACGAAATTCAAACCCTGTAACACCAACAATATTCATCCAGAGCAAATGAAACAAGTGAGGGGAGGCGGGTCTGTGTGTCAACTTGCTGTCAGAGAGAAGAGACAGTGAGAAAGCACAGCTGGTATTGAGTCTATTTATGTGGAAAATTAGTATTGGAAGCATTTCATATATTTTAGTATCGATATGTATTGAAAATCATTTTTGACAACATTTATTATTTCCGATGCCTTTTTAAAAGACTACAATTGAAAAAATGTATACAAAATTCAACCTGCCAAAATGGCTAGTAGGGGTTGAGAGAGAGAGAGAGAGAGAGAGAGAGAACGTTGGTGGTTCCATCCCCGCTTACACCTGACTAAGTGTCAAGGTGTCCATGAGCAAGACACCTAACCCCAGCTGCTCCCGACGAGCTGGATGGCGCCTTGCATGTCAAATTCAACCGATAAATGCCTTTTTGATGCTATTTAATGTAATGTGACAGATCACTGTGAACATGATCATCTCTTCCTAGTCAAAGAATAAAGATGAATCAACATCAAAGGTATGTTGAGGATACATTACAGCTTACTGAAATGTATCATATGTCGTGTAATCGTTCAGCCAGTGTTTCAACGAAGGAAAGACGTTAATAAAACAGCTTGTAAACAAAGTCACATAGCATTACATTTACCTCAGGCAAGTCATTCACATTCGAGTCCACAGCTGTGTTAGTTCACTAGAGAAATTAACTCTTTCACTAAATATATGCACTATATTAATCTATATATTCATTATATTCTACTTAACCTGTTAGTGATGTCTTGATTATATAATGTATGTTTAAAATAAATGTCATGAAAATGATAGCCACTGTGTATTTAATGATTATAACAATGAATTAGTAAAAACATAATTTTATAATTATATAAATTGCCTTATGTGAAGTTTACATGTTTGCATACAATGTGTTATTTGAGCGTTGATTATTATATCTAAAAATAAATAGCAAGTTAGCAACTGAATTTAGGCTAATAGTTTGGGCTGTGCTGTTACCCTTTAAAGTCCTCATGAATCTTATTTACTTTGTTAGCACATATTAAAGGTCTTAGCATGAACAAGTTAATAAAAAAATAGTTTGCCATGGTAATCTTTCATCAAAATCTGAAATGTTACTTCCGGTCTGGAATGGTGTTCCTTCTCAGATGACGTCAGTTTGACGGCTTGGGTTTGAATATCCTTAACCACTCCCCTCCAACCGTTAGTCTGCTGTGAGCGACAGATGGAGAGGAGAGAGGAGGAGCGCTGAAGTAAAACCCTGCCCTCTATTCAATATTCCGTTTCACTTGGAAATACGTCACAGCACTGAAATAAAATCATTTGCAACTTCCGGTTCACTGGGACTTTAATATTAAGTAAGGGCTCCCAGTCCCTATAGTTTACAGCATTATCTTTAAGAAAGATTTAGTTATAATTTAAGGACAGACACAACTTGTCCAGTAAACCAGTTTAATACAAATAAATAAAAAGCAATTTTATATTTAGTTTTCTCTCCCCTGCTGTACTGAACCGTGACTTCAAAACCGAGGTACGTACCGAACCGCCAGTTTTGTGTACCGTGTATATATACGAACACACAATACAAAATATAATTTGATACACAATAACACACAAATTACAAAATATAATTCGAGTTCGGTCAGATTTTTAAATATTTTTTGAAAGAAGTCTCTTATGCTCAAATAGGCTGTATTTATTTGATCAAAAAATACACTAAAACCAGTAATAATGTGAAATATTATTATATTTTAAAATGTGATTTATTCCTATGGTGGCAAAGTGGAATTTTCAGCAACTACTCCCTATTGTCTTTATTGCAACGTGATCCTTCGTTAATTATTCTAATTTGTTGCTCAAGAAACATTGAAAAAGGAATAGTTATCAATTTATTTTAGCTTTAGATAATTACATAATAGAGAAAATAATATAGTGTGCCTAGTGTGGGTAGTGACTGTGATGGAGTGGCCATCTGTCCAGGATGATTTCCCCTGCCTCTGCCCTAAAGAAACTGGGATAGGCTCCCAGCCCTATGACCGTAGAAGGTCATATAAGATCAATAAATAAATGAATGAGTGAGTGTGGTAGTGATAAGTGAATAATATACTGAAAAAGTCCCTTTTCCATATAGTTGATTTAAATATGGTGCTCTTAATAACCTGGTGTGTAATGATATGAATATGCTGGAAATTCACTGTTTATGAATATACAGCAGTCTTGGTGTTGATTTGTGTGTGGTGACAAGCCTGTGAAAAATGGTACTTTAATGAGCCGGGCTGCCCACTCAGACAACAACATCTTATCCACTCTAATGGAGGTCCTCGGGTTAATTTCACACCTGTTGGACAGGAAAAAATTAAAAAATAAATAAAAACTGCTGCTAGAAGGTTATAGATAAAGTGTAAATAAAACATATTTATAGACATGTTACATAAAAATAAATTATATATCCTGGATACAGAATGATTAAAATGAGAAAATGGTCAGTGTCAGAAGTGAAGAAAGATTCATTTGGCTGAATCGTTGCACCTGCATGAATGTTTAAGGAATATTGTTTTCATTAGGATGGTGCTTATTAATGTCTTCATGATTGAGCGCTGTGAGAAACTCATGGCAAGGAGAAATTGGATGCCACATTGCTTCATCAACTCTCTTTTGCAGTGATTTATTTATTCTGAAGCACCCCGCACAATTAAAAGGGCCTCATCCACCCTTTTCTGTCAAATGCTTTTTGAGCAGAATTGCAGTCAGTTGCTCTGTAATTATTGAATGTGGTTTTTATCCATACAGGTGAAGTTCATATCTCAAGCAGATTGATGAGCACACGGCCTACTCTTTTCCTCTGCATCTCTGGACCTAAAATAAGTTAAACTTCCTGTGTCACAGGGTTGAGTGCTTCGAAAGTGCAAGACTGGTTAAGAAAGGTGAGACTCGGGAAGTGGGTTTCGGAAATGCTAGCTTTGAGGTGGAGGTTAAATGGGATCGTTCTCACCGTGAATCATTTTGATGACCCACAGCAGCTGAGTCTGCAGCTTGTCATCGCTGTTGTAAAAGGTATTATGTAGCGAGAGCAAGCATTCATCAGCGGTGCTACGCCAAATACTGCTTTCACAATCCTTGTGGGTGTCAGTGAGTCGAGATGTGGAGTGTGCTATCAGATACAGTTAGATTAAATCGTGTGCTAAAATACATTTCAGTGTTGTTGTTCCTGGGGAAATGGGCTAAAAGAAAGAGACACGGGGTGACAGCCTCAGAATTAGAGTCAGTTGGATTCTATACGGCACTGCTGCAGCTTTTATGTTGTTTTCACAGCAGGCCTATATGAACAAATCACATGATATTAATAAAAATGCTCTTAATTAATCAAGCCATAGAGCGAAAAGAGAAACATAAAATAAGGAAATATAAACACATGTTGATCATGTGCTATGTAACTTTTGCTGAAGTGAATAATTTTAAAGTATGGGAACTTTGGTATCTTAAAATTGCTCTTAATTTTAACACTTTGTTGTTGAAGTGTTATATTATGGCAAATACACAATTCCAAATGCTACCACAGTAGCAGAGCTTTGGACAGAAAAAAAATATCAAGATGCAATAGGATCCTAAAATGAAACATTTTTAGTACCGAGTTACCTTTTTCTTCACAAATTACAAGGTTGGTTCGATGTAGATGGTTGTTCAAAAAAATAACCAGCTCATTTGTTCGCATACGTCATCACAGCTTACGCTGTAGGTGCATTCACATTAGCGAATATATTAGTGAAAATAGTGTAACAATGGCTGCCACCAACTAAAGATTCTTCTAGTGATTAATATGTGCCTATTCCACACTCAAGCGGCCATATAAAGCTTGCCACAAAGCTCAGGCAAATGATGATTATGAATGTTTCAGAAAAAATAGCAAGGAGACATTTTAATTCTTTATTAATAAACTAGCGTTCTCGAGTCAGTGTCGGCTGCAAAGATGAAGTTGGCGATGCTGACTCATCATCTCTGCAGTAGCCTATAGTGAACATGCATTTAGAGAGCACCTTTCATACGGATTACATAATCAGAGTATTTGTTTTCAGTTATTTGGTTAGTTTAAAAGCAGACATTTCAAGCTTTATATTGATATACACTCACCTAAAGGATTCTTAGGAACACCATACTAATACTGTGCTTGACCCCCTTTCGCCTTCAGAACTGCCTTAATTCTACGTGGCACTTGATTCAACAAGGTGCTGAAAGCATTCTTTAGAAATGTTGGCCTATATTGATAGGATAGCATCTTGCAGTTGATGGAGATTTGTGGGATGCACATCCAGGGCACAAAGCTCACGTTCCACCACATCCCAAAGATGCTCTATTGGGTTGAGATCTGATGACTGTGGGGGCCATTTTAGTACAGTGAACCCATTGTCATGTTCAAGAAACCAATTTGAAATGATTCGAGCTTTGTGACATGGTGCATTATCCTGCTGGAAGTAGCCATCAGAGAATGGGTACATGGTGGTCATAAAGGGATGGACATGGTCAGAAACAATGCTCAGGTAGGCCGTAGCATTTAAACGATGCCCAATTGGCACTAAGGGGCCTAAAGTGTGCCAAGAAAA
The DNA here is from genome assembly GCA_018749465.1 of Paracanthobrama guichenoti. Lineage (NCBI taxonomy): Eukaryota > Metazoa > Chordata > Actinopteri > Cypriniformes > Gobionidae > Paracanthobrama > Paracanthobrama guichenoti. The sequence continues at coordinate 34,236,730 of CM031956.1, read as the reverse complement.
CATCCCCCACACCATTACACCACCACCACCAGCCTGCACAGTGTTAACAAGGCATGATGGATCCATGTTCTCATTCTGTTTACGCCAAATTCTGACTCTACCATCTGAATGTCTCAACAGAAATCACAACTGTCCAATTTTGGTGAGCTTGTGCAAATTGTAGCCTTTTTTTCCTATTTGTAGTGGAGATGAGTGGTACCTGGTGGGGTCTTCTGCTGTTGTAGCCCATCCACCTCAAGGTTGTGCATGTTGTGGCTTTACAAATGCTTTGCTGCATACCTCGGTTGTAACGAGTGGTTATTTCAGTCAAAGTTGCTCTTCTATCAGCTTGAATCAGTCGGCCCATTCTCCTCTGACCTCTAGCATCAACAAGGCATTTTCGCCCACAGGACTGCCGCATACTGGATGTTTTTCCCTTTTCACACCATTCTTTGTAAACCCTAGAAATGGTTGTGCGTGAAAATCCCAGTAACTGAGCAGATTGTGAAATACTCAGACCGGTCCGTCTGGCACCAACAACCATGCCACGCTCAAAATTGCTTAAATCACCTTTCTTTCCTGACTTTCTGATTCTGACATTCAGTTTGGAGTTCAGGAGATTGTCTTGACCAGGACCACACCCCTAAATGCATTGAAGCAACTGCCATGTGATTGGTTGATTAGATAATTGCATTAATGAGAAATTGAACAGATGTTCCTAATAATCCTTTAGGTGAGTGTATATTCCCTACACTGCAAAAAATGCTTTTCTTACTTAGTATTTTTGTCTTGTTTCTAGTCCAAACATCTAAAAATTCTTAAAAAAAAGAAGCATTTACTAGACAAGCAAAAGTTTTTGTCTTGTTTTGGGGGAAAATAACTCAAAATTAAGTGAGTTTTTGCTTAAAATAAGCAAAATAATCTGCCAGTGGGGTAAGCAAAATAATCTTGTTTTCTATTTGAATTAAGATTATTGTTCTTTTTTTCTTTTTGCTTCAAAAATAACTATACTATAGTATTCTAAGTATGCAAGTGATCCTCCATGTTATGTAGTAAGCGTGCTATACTTCAGCTTCCACACTCTGCACAAACACATGGACATGCGCATAAAAAAGGGCACATTTATCTAGCTTGACGTTACAGCGTGCGGCCATGTAAAGTTGCTACTACTTACATGTTTCAAATGATAAGCCATATTTGAGGTTGATGGATGATAGGAGAACGTTTGGATTTTCTGCCTGACATACTGTAATTACCACAAGGACCCGCCATTAACCATCTGTCCCTCACTGACTGCGTGACTTCACCACTTCTTGTGCAGTATTTTTTTTTTTCGCGACTAACCGGCTAACAAAATCTTGGTTCAAAATCAAAGCTTCTTCTCGTTGACTAATGTTTTTGTGTGACCGACTCGTACACTAATGGGCAATGTTTTCGCCCTCTCGCAAAGCTCCTGATGCTTCCTTTTGAAATGACTGGATTTTGCTCATGAAATTTCAGAGCAACGGTAAATGTGACCGCACCCTGTGTTCGTTGTTCAGTGGAGGAAATACTGGCACACACTCTAGTGGCAAAACCACAAACGACGCAAGTTTTCCAGACTAGATTTTAAAATACTCTTGCAAGTTTTTATATTTTGTTGTATTTCTAAACATTTAAGTTACAGTCTGGAGACCATTTTAGGTAAAAATATACCACGTATGACTTTTGTAAGAAAGTTTTCTTTTCTTCAACAAATGTAAGATGATGAAGGTGGTGAAATGCATTTTTTGGCTTGAAAACCTCATGAAACCTTGTGTTTTCTTTACCTCATCTTAAGCTCCTTCTGTATTGACTTCTGGAGCTGCTGGCAGTTTTGTAGCAGAAATACAGAGCCGAAGGGGAGGGGATTATTTTATATTGAGACATGCATTTCATGAAGATTTTACCATCGTAATAAATGACTAATTTTCCTCCCTTTATGTTGAAACTCCAAGACAGTCAATGTGTCTCTTTCCCCCCCAGCTCTGATGCTTCAATAGCAGGTGCTCTACTGCCATCAACAGCTGCAACATGGACTGTAAAATCACGCTGAAACGTAGTGAAACTCAGATGTGGCCGGAGGCTGCTCGGCATGCATTTGAATATTTCCTGATTGAGTTCAAACAGGACGGAAGTCAAAAGAGGACAAGTCTCTGAGAAATGTCTGTACCCACACATTTCTCATTTCACACATGAGGCCCCGATATGAATATGAGACGAGGGTCAGTTCTGTCAGAATATATAACAATCAAAAAACAATCAAAGAAGTATTGTCTGAAAAACAATGCAATATTGCTTTACTGAAATTACACATGTTCTGAATGCTAACCTCAGCAGATGCATATGGCATGTGATTCTCTGTAGTAGTTAGGGATTTGCAGTGCAGCCATTATCTGTATCGTTATTTGTTGTAATGACAAAATTGTCTGTATCTATATTCGAATAGACTATATAGTATGGACAGGATGTGTGTCAGCACAAAATCAAAAGCCCATTTTTTTATTTAACCACTTATGGTTTCCACTATTGTGTGCATTTGGATTGAGACACAGAAACATTTTATCGTATCTTGCTCGGAAGGTTTAAAACACTAATATAGGTATTTCAAAGAAATAAAAAACAGGTATAAAATTAAACCAAAACATTATATACTCTTGTTATGAACACAATAAAAGAAGACTGAAATATGTTTTCTATTATTCCGTAAATTTTGTTATTCACTCTTTGTTATGCCTTTCTAAATAAAGTGTTTGGCTTCAGGCACACCCCCTTCAGTAGTGCCATTTGAATGTCTGATGTTTGAACGTTTTTCATTGTGGTATAACCACTGGCAACTAGATGAAAATCTGCAGATTGTTGAGAAGCCTTGACTGTATACTCATCCGCTTGTTGGTACAGAGGCCCTTTATTCTGCTTGAAGTGATTTGGTATCAGCAGGTTGCATTTACTGACTGGGGTGCCACACATGTTGCATCTATTTAAACACTGCATGAGCTCCATCTGGAGCTACGCCTCTGACTGAAAACACTCTGAATTTACAAGCATTTTGTGTGTCACCATTATAGAGGTCCCTTTGGATTGATTTCACGCTGATCCATTGTGAACGCGCGTGGCGTGTGTTGAGTGAGGAGATTAACAATATCAACCTCAGTCACTGTTCTAATGTCATTCTGTCTCTGATATGAGCGTTATCACTGAGCCGTGATGGAGGGGAGATATTTCACAAAGCAAATGTTAATGCACAGTGGCACTGGGAACCAAATCTGAAGACTTTGTAATTATCTCACGCGATCCGTACAGTTGTCACACAAACACCCCCACGGACACACAAACAAACACACCGAGCGATTGTCGTGCTCGATTGCGCCGCAGCCGAGAGTATGTAACTATTTTACTGACATGTCTATGAGCTACCTGTAAGGGCAGGGAAAGGGGGTAATGGAGGTTTGCTTGGGCACTGTCACTTCATGCTCCCTGACCCCAGGGAATGGTAGTGGGAAAGTAATGGCCACGGCTGCCAGATGTAGCAGTCACATTTAATCAAGTCTGGTGCTGTCACTCCCGCTGTATTGATCCCTGTGAACTCCCCAGGCAGCCGGCAATCTCACTAGTTTTTGCCAAACAACAACTTTTTGCTTGCCTTTCAAACAACTCCTCGTGTGGCGGCACATCTCGGCTGCCTTAATCACATGCTATTCCAATGAAACCACCAGCCATGGTAAACAAGACTAGGTGAGGAAACACACCATCCTGTGTGTTTATTATGTATATTGACTTATGCTTCTTTGAAAGTGGATTGTTGGAAATCAGTGGTGGGCTCCACTCACACAGATTGTCATCATCAACACTTCTGATTTAGTTTAATGATACAATCCACAAATACTTTTTTTTTTTCTTGGACCACTTGATCTGTAAATCCAGGATCTTTAAAGAGACTGAAAGTAGCCAAGCTCTAATATCGTAGGTCATTCCAGAGCTCTAACTCTCTGGTCATTAGAGTGCGTCACAAAGCCTGACTATTACAGGGTCATAACTCAGTGAGACGGTGAATCCTGGGGAGAGAGATATGAGAATCTGTTTCAGCTTTTCGTGAATTACATTTCTGCTGATGATAATTGGAATTCACAATCTCATGAATTGTATTTACACCTGTAAGAATGAAATTTGAATAGTTCAATATGCACTTTGAACCTATAAAAAAATGGGGTGTTTGGATCAGTGGTAAGACCCTTGAACTATGAGCCAGCAGAAATGTCCAGCTTCATATCTTGCCTTGGGCAAATCCTCTGACCGCTAATGTTGTGCCCCTGAGCAAAGTGCTTAAAATCCCAGCTGCTCTGTGGTTGCTGTGGTCTGGTTGGCCCTGTTCTGACTAATCTCAATGTCTGCACATGTCTGATAAAAATAAGCTAAATTAATTAAAGGTGGTGTGTCAGGGTTTTTTTTTTTTTTTTTTTTTTTTTTTTTTTTTTCATGACAGAATTCTTATTTTAGTTTATTTTGCAAAGACTATAAACAAGCATAGGTTTATTTAAATGTTGTTTAAAATAAATTGATTAAATTGATTATTTCCATCAAGAGGTACATTAATTTTTGGTCAAGATCTTGCAATGACAATGCATGAGTCCAGCACTCTGTAAAGTCTACTCCAGCACATCCCAAAGACTTTCACTGAATTTAAGGTCTGGACTCAGAGGTGCCAATTCATGTGTGAAAATGATACTTCATGCTCCCTCCCAAACATTCTTTCACAGTTTGAGCCTGATGAATCTTGACATTGTCATCCTGGAATATGGCTATGATGTGTCTTCCTACATGGATGTTTAAGAAATGAAAAGCTACACACTCCATCAATTATTATTGGCAAACATATATGCTAGAAAAATGATAATTACTGCAATAATGATCCAATCATAGACTACTTTTTTTGGCCGGGCAGTGTATGTTTTTGCATTTTCCTGTTTTCCTGGACCAATAATAATTACCTTCCCTCTACCAAACCTGACATTTATGCTTTCAGTATCTAAGCAGATTCAAGTACATGTCAACTGTTGGAAGGACGGCACTGAGATACCAGCAATTTTCTATTCACTAAAATACTTGCATCGTTTTCGTTATACAGATGTGACATTCTGTCTGCAGAATGATTTGAAAGAGAAATGAATGTGTTTTGTGAAATTGCAATGTGTGACTACCAGAGGTTTGTGATGAGCTGCTGTGTGAACATGTTGCTGGGTTTCTTTTGCTTTGCCTCAATCTCCATTTGCTGTGCTCTCTGGGTCACTCCTATTATGCAGTACTGTAAATGTTTTTTTTTATTTTTTTATGTATATGCCTGTTGTAATTTAAGCAACTGGCTCCTAATATTTGGATCAAGATTGCAGGAGAGCACTCTTTTTTTCTCCTCTTTCTTCTTCTGTTATGAAAACAGGGGAATGGTTATTAAATCAGAACCTCACATATTCTCAGAACAAAAAAATTGTCAGATTCGTCTCTTTCAAATGACATTCCTATTAGAAGCTAATAAAAGCTGGTGGCTGAATGGGGCCAGGTCACATCAATGCAGTGATTTATCCACTGCGATGAGACATAAAGCCAAAGAGAATATTTCTATGCTCCCCTTTTCCAAAGACTCAGCCATTTTGCTCTTATCACAGCAGACTGCAGCTTCTTGGGATCCTAATCGATAGAGTAAATGCCAAAACTGGGGTTTGGAGGAACTGAGCCCAGCTGTGACTGATGCCTTTATCTGTCCAGCAGATGCTGTCTCTATCTCAGTGGAGGCCAGGGAGTTAACATTACCTTCCTCTTGGCCCAATCCACACGTCTGCTCACCCAAAAGAAATCATGCTTATTTCATTTGACTCACACCGGGGGATTTGTGTTGTGTTTCACTGTTCTCCACAACCTCAAATAGCACACACGCCAGTGGAAGAACATGCCAGCAAATGTGTTTTTTTCTATATCTGACCATTTTAAAATGCTCTGTAAAAAGAATACTGCATCACTTGTACTGTTATAAGAGATTCACCCACGAGCACCGCACTTTATCTGCAGAAGGTTGAACTGTTTATCAGAACCTATGGAATTATCAGTACAAGCATAGCAGTGCTGTTCAAAGTAACACTCAGGAACATGTTGTACTTGGTGAAATCACATTTTCCAATCAGTTCTTTATTCTTTTTTAATCAAAGCAATTTCAAAGAAACATCAAAGTGAGGTAACTCAATAAACCCCAAACTTATCAAACACAGATTTACTGTAGGCTTCATCCGTGATATGTTTAAATGGGTAACACCATGACCTACCCTGGCATCTGCTGCTTAATGAACAGACCCCCTGTCAGTGGCCGTCTGCCTGAATCCCCTGGGCCGCTCACCTTCGTGTGGCTGATGGCTACCTGTGACATGCACTGGGACCTATGGACCATGCATTATGCATAGCTAGCCCCCCAGTGAGCAGGGAAGTGAGGAGAATGCTCAGAGAGAGCAGAGAGGCTGGCTGACTGGAGGCCTTGTTACACAGCCTCTCTCTAAGATGTCCTTATTCAGCCTGAATGATGGCTCAGTCAGACACCCACCCCCCACATCTCTCTCTCTCTCTCTCTCTCTCTCTCTCTCTCTCTCTAGCAGGGACCGCGGTGGCTCTTTGTGTGCTATGTAAGACTGGTGCATTTACATTTCCAACGCATAGAACAGTTAGATTTATGACATGTATCTTTTATCCCCGTAAACGTTCATTTGAAATTGTATCCCATTTCTCTGTCTTCTGTCATTTTTTTTTTTGTTTCTCCACCTTTCTCTCTCTCTGTCTTTATCTCTATTGCATACAAGTAAATGCATGCCTACATATGTATAAACATTCTGTGGGTGTGGTGTTTGTATGCTGCTACATTTCTGGAAATCAAATTTCTACATATCTGGATAGAATAACATATTAACAGTGGAACTATTATTCAGTTTGTTAGTTAGTTGATGCAGCATGACACATCCATATTTATTAATCATTTGACTGGTTATTGAATAAATGAAGATGAGCGTTTTATTTACCTAGAACATAATTGAAATGAACTGGATATGGATATTGGCATGAAGAGTTTATGTACTGTATGAAGCTCAGAACTACAATGCAGTTTGAGGGTTTCATTGTTTTTGGTGTTTCTTAAGTGTAATGAGCTGTCATATATATATATATATATATATATATATATATATATATATATATATATATATATATATATATATATATATATATATATATATACATATATATATATATATATATAATATGAAGACTTCAGATGCAAAAGCCTCTAAGTCCGTCTTACATTTTCTTTAAAATTAGCATTTTGTCAGGCTCCTATGTATAGGTTTATACCCAAGTACAAGTACTTCTGAAAGGGCTGAGGCTGGGATTTAGTGGGTTTGAAGTGAAAGTATACTACATGCGGAGAGCATTCACTCAGTATCGTTATCTCATTTTTGACCAAGGTGGCTTTTAGAGGCTATTGCATTGAAAGTCTTCATACATACACACACACACACACACACACACACACACACACACACACACACACACACACACACACTCACCTAAAGTATTATTAGGAACACCATATTAATGCTGTGTTTGACCCCCTTTCGCCTTCAGAACTGCCTTAATTCTATGTGGCACTGATTCAACAAGGTGCTGAAAGCATTCTTTAGAAATGTTGGCCCATATTGATAGGATAGCATCTTGCAGTTGATGGAGATTTGTGGGATGCACATCCAGGGCACGAAGCTCCCGTTCCACCACATCCCAATGCTGCTCTATTGGGTTGAGATCTGGTGACTGTGGGGGCCATTTTAGTACAGTGAACTCATTGTCATGTTCAAGAAACCAATTTGAAATGATTCGAGCTTTGTGACATGGTGCATTATCCTGCTGGAAGTAGCCATCAGAGAATGGGTACATGGTGGTCATAAAGGGATGGACATGGTCAGAAACAATGCTCAGGTAGGCCGTGGCATTTAAACGATGCCCAATTGGCACTAAGGGGCCTAAAGTGTGCCAAGAAAACATCCCCCACACTATTACACCACCACCAGCATCCTGCACAGTGGTAGCAAGGCATGATGGATCCATGTTCTCATTCTGTTTACGCCAAATTCTGACTCTACCATCTGAATGTCTCAACAGAAATCGAGACTCATCAGACCAGGCAACATTTTTCCAGTCTTCAACTGTCCAATTTTGGTGAGCTTGTGCAAATTGTAGCCTCTTTTTCCTATTTGTAGTGGAGATGAGTGGTACCCAGTGGGGTCTTCTGCTGTTGTAGCCCATCCGCCTCAAGGTTGTGCGTGTTGTGGCTTCACCTCTAGCATCAACAAGATTCAAGATTCAAGAGTTTTATTTGTCACACACACAGTTATATACAAAATATACAACCGGCAGTGAAATGTAAACAGGTCCGCTCCATGGACAGTGCAAATTCACAGTTAAAAACACAAGGAGGAAATTATAATAGAAATAGAATAAAAAAGTACTATATATTATTTATATATATATATATATATATATATATAATATCTATATAATTATCTGTAAATTATAAATAAATCAAGTAAGTAGAAAAAAAAATTAAAATAAAGAAGTGGAATAAAATAAGTGAAGTAAACTGTGCAGTGAGTAAACTGTAGACTTATAAATATGTGGTTAACAAATGTACAATGAAGTATAATGTGCAAACAGGTTTATAACAGGTTGTTACACAGTAACAACGAGAACAGAAAGGGCAGTGCAATGTCAGTATATCGATGGTCACGTGGTGTTAAGTGACTGAGTTCAGGAGTCTGATGGCCTGGGGGAAGAAGCTCCTCCTGAGTCTCTCAGTTTTGGCCATCAGGCTTGGAGCGCTTACCAGATGGCAGCAGCGTGAAATGAGGGTTTGCAGGGTGATTAGAGTCCTTGATGATTTTAGTAGCTCTACCTTTGCAGCGTTTGGTGTAGATGTCCTGCAGAGACGGGAGAGCTGACCCTGAGATACGCTCGGATAAGCGCACGACTCTTTGCAGGGCTTTGCAGTCATGACTGGTGCTGTTCCCATACCACGCTGTGATGCACTGAGTTAATACACTTTCTATCGCCCCTAAATAGAACGTTTTCAGGATAGCTGGTGAAACCCTGAATTTCCTCAGTTGGCACAGATGGTACAGTCTTTGCCTGGCTTTTTTCACCTGTGTCTGAATGTGAGCAGTCCAGGTCAGGTCCTCGGAGATGTTTACACCCAGGTACTTGAAGCTGCTCACTCTCTCCACTGGTGACCCGCTGATCATGAGAGGGGAGTATGTCCGTTGCTGTCTCTTCCTGAAGTCCACAATCATTTCTTTGTTCTTGCCAACATTCAGAGAGAGACAGTTGTCCTGGCACCATGATGTTAGATGCTCCACCTCGTCCAAGTATGGCGTCTCATTGTTGTTGGAAATGAGGCCCAGGACAACAGTATTATCAGCAAATTTGATGATAGAGGTGGAGCTGTGTGTGGACAAACAGTCATGTGTGTAGAGAGAGTAGAGCAGGGGACTCAGGACACAGCCCTGTGGAGCTCCCACACTCAGGGTGATGGAGGTGGAGGTGAACCGGCCTACTCTCACCACCTGAGGCAGAGAGAAGAATTCAGGCCGAGATCCAGGAGTTTGGTGGTTAGCTTAATGGGAACTATGGTGTTAAAGGCTGAGCTATAGTCAATAAATAGCAGCCTTACGTAGTTCCCACTTTTGCTGTTGATGTGAGTGAGGGAGGAGTGGAGGACATGAGAGATGGCATCTTCAGTCGATCTATTGGGACGATAGGCAAATTGAAGAGGGTCCAAAGTGTCAGGAATGAAGGAGCAAATGGTGTTTTTAATGAGTCTCTCAAAGACCTTCATGACTATAGATGTGAGAGCCACTGGACGATAGTCATTTAGGGAAGAGGGTTTACTGTTGTTAGGGACAGGGATGATAGTGGATTTTTTGAAGGAGGTGGGGACCACAGATGTAGCGAGGGACTCATTAAAGATAGATGTAAACAACCTGGCGAGCTGATCAGCACAGGACCGCAGAACACGGCCTGAAATACCATCCGTCCCAGCAGCTTTCCTGACGTCCACACGCTTGAGTGCCCTCTGAACTTCATCCTCCGAGACAGAGATCACGTGGTTGTTGCTGCTCTGAGTGATTCCCTCTGACACGTCACTTGGCGGAGTCGCGCTGCCACGATTACAGTCAAAGCGAGCGTAGAAAGAGTTTAACTCATTCACAAGTAATGGATCAGCTCTGACCTCTGCAGAGGATTTAGATCCAATAGAGCAGATGGACCTCAGACCCTGCCACATGCACCGTTGAGTTGGAAATGAGACTCCACTCGATCCTTATAACGGAGCTTTGCGGCTTTAACTGCGCGTCGCAGAGCATAGCAGGACGATCTGTATTCAGTCATGTTCCCCGATAGGAGACCGACGTTGTATGTGGCAGTGCGTGTGTTCACTGCAGCGCGGACTGAATTGTCCACCCACGGTTTCTGATTTGAGAAGGACGTTATTGTTATTGTTTGTGTGGCTTGCTCTGTAAGCGTGTTGATGAAGCAAAGCGCCACATCCGTGAACTCCGCTGGCGTCAGATGAACTCGCCGGAACATGTCCCAGTCGACGTCATCCAGAGCTGCCTGTAGCGCGGTCTCTGAGTGGGCTGACCAGCGTTTAACTTCCCGCCTCACCGGGGGTTCCTGAACGAGCCTTTGTTTGTATTCAGGTGTGAGGAAAATGGCGGCATGATCCGATTTGCCAAAAGCTGGAAGTGACCGCGCTTTATAGGCGTTCTTGAACAGAGAATAGCAATGATCCAGTGTGTTTGCTCTTCGTGTAGGACAGGAGACGTGCTGGTGAAAGTTTGGCAAGACTTTCTTTAGGCCACATAAAGCCAGCCCTGTGTCTGCCTGTGGTGGAATGTAAACAGCGGTCGCGACGACAGAGGAAAACTCCCTCGGCAGATAGAATGGGCGGCAAATGATTGTTAAATGTTCCAGATGAGGCGAGCAGGACCGCGAAAGAATGGTGATGTTCCTGGGGTCGCACCATTTCTTGTTGATCATGAAGCATACTCCACCGCCTTTGGATTTACCGGCCTCGGCTGATCTGTCCATCCGAAAAACAGAGAAGTTCTCCGACGGCGTCACAGCTGTGTCCGGGACCGTGGGCGTGAGCCATGTTTCAGATAAACAATAGATGTTACAGTCTCTCATGTCCCGTTGAAAACTTATCCTGGCTCTAAGATCGTCCATATTATTTTCCAAGGATTGGACATTTGCGAGCAGAATGCTCGGGAGAGGTGGGCTGAATGCCCTTTTTCTCAGTCTGTTGCAGATCCCCGCGCATTTCCCACAGTGTTTCTTGATTCTTCGCCTTTGACTCTGGCCATTGTTCAACTCGGCGTTCCGAAGAATGGCCACAGAGGATCGGTGTCCTGAAACAGTCCAGTGTAGAGGTAACCAATGTCCAAAAGAGTTTTGCTGTCATAGCAGATCAATGCAGATGATAAATTTGTAAAAAGTGAGAGCAAAAGAAAGTAAAATAGTAAATAAAAGCTCAGTCTTTGCGGAGCGACCTGAATGCCGAACGAACACGGCGGCGCCATCTTGGGTGCCAAGTCAACAAGGCATTTTCGCCCACAGGACTGCCGCCTACTGGATGTTTTTCCCTTTTCACACCATTCTTTGTAAACCCTAGAAATGGTTGTGCGTGAAAATCCCAGTAACTGAGCAGATTGTGAAATACTCAGACCGGCCCATCTGGCACCAACAACAATGCCACGCTCAAAATTGCTTAAATCACCTTTCTTTCCCATTCTGACATTCAGTTTGGAGTTCAGGAGATTGTCTTGACCAGGACCACACCCCTAAATGCATTGAAGCAACTGCCATGTGATTAGATAATTGCATTCATGAGAAATTGAACAGGTGTTCCTAATAATCCTTTAGGGAGTGTGTATGTGTGTATATATATATATATATATATATATATATATATATATATATATATATATATATATATATATATATATATATATATATATATATATAAAGCTGGTCCAAAAACTAAGTACTGACCCATCTTTCAAGAGCAAGCGTTTTGTGAATTTGCGAATCAGTAAAATGATGTCTGAGGGCTGGTCAAGGTGTTCAACATAGGTGGGCCAATGTACAACATAGGTGGGCATTATGCAAATGTATTTCCTAGTGACGTACAACCGTAATGCAGTGGGATTCAAATACAAACGACTCATAAAGGCGGTTCAGAGTTGATTCTTTCTTTTGGGAGACAATAACTTTTATGTTGAGACTTTGAAACTTTTTGAACTTTGTAGAATATTTACATTCACATTTTTATATTCATATTCACATTTATATTATACACTGTACGAAAGGGAATATTCGAAAAACCAGAATAGGGGCACTTTAATGGTCCTAAAAATGTCAAGTGGTGTAACCATCAAATAAAAAGTAATAAAATATTTCCTTTAATGTTCCTTTGAATACACATCCAAACATTATTTAAAAACAACATATTGCAAACATATTTTTAGATTAAAAAAGGCCTGGAACTAACAAAGGCCAAAATATTTAGTATTTATTCTAATAATAATACATTTCTTAATGAACAACGAAATATATCAATATATTTTTATCTTATTTTTACAGACTCCTAATTGCACCTAGAATGTTCTATTTTGAAAACGTTAATCATAGATGTGTCTTCAAGTCAATATAATTGTGTGTGCCTGCGTGCGTGTGTTTTAACTTATTAGATCTAGACCAATAAAAAGAACAACGTCATTGACCCATAAATCAATGGTCCTCCCTGTAATGGATTGTCACCCTCTGTTTAAATAACCTTTCGTTCATATGATTTTGTTGTAGAAGCTGTCATTGTTCTCATAATTCTCTCAACAATTAAAACATGAAGTGAATGTAATATTCTCAATTCGTGGGAGTAAATTGCAATATCTCTTCATTTGCACATGCTAAAACAAGTATATTTGTCTAATTGAGTATGCAGTAAACACACAGATTATATTTGCCTTCAAAGATAAAAATACAGTCTTGGAAAGCAAATAAGGTGTGGAGAATTAGGTTCCCTTAAGTCCTGTACCACTGGGAAATTTCCAGCTGTACCATTTCTGTCTTGACCGAGGAGCTCAGTTATAAAAAGCTAAATTCTTATGCACAGAAGAGTTTTTTACTTGTGAAAATGAGCATATTATACATCTAATCTGCTTCATTTACCTACCTATTGAGACACAAGTATCTTGAAGTCATTCAGTGATTTAAAATGCCATTCAATTCTGGAAACGAAAATGTCATTCTGTTTTGGAAATTATCTGTTAATCCATTATCCTGTGTCCATTACCTTTAGCAATTATGAAATCCAGAATGTGGTCTAATTTCAAATGTAAACTAGTGTTGCACGATATACCGGTACTAGAAAAGTATCACGATACCCTATTAAAAACAGTACGATATGAAATTGTATTAGTACTGGTACTTTAAGAATGACAGCACCATAATAAGATCAGTATTTATTTGTGTTGATGTGTGACAGCAGGAGTAAGGATGTGTGTGCAGAGCTCTGCTTTCACCGTTCACTAAATATTGGAAGCAGAAGAGTTAAATATATACACGCAGTGCATGACAAAAAAAGCAACAGAAACGCATGCATGAGAAAATAAAGTGCAACGCGGGACGTGCTCGCGCTGCCGGACTCTGTCCTGAAGCGCGTGCACACGGCTTTCACTCAGACAGCATGCGATCGCGACGTCAGTGCCACGGATTATTGGGTTTAAATGGTCAAAAATATGTAAAAATGCACATCCTGTCGAGTATTCAGGTAAACACAGTCGGATATGTCTTTAGTGAACGTATACAGAGTTGAGTGAAAAATCGGATGTGTTACAATGTATTGGGTCTGTGCAGCTCTTAAAGGCCCGGTCCTCATATTCTGTGTGATTTAGTGTTAATCAAACAACAAAAGAGAATAGAAAATCACCACATGCAATCAGTGTATAGTTAATTTACAGAGTGAAGACTATGACGTTTTTTTATTTTATTTTTATACATTTGATCATTTAATTGTTAAATATACCTACTGTAGCTGAAAATAAAGCAGTTTTTGTCATATTGTTTGTAATTTACATAAAATTAAATATCTATATTCCTATATTGCCCGATTCCCAAAAAGTTGGGACACTGTACAAATTGTGAATAAAAAAGGAATGCAATCATTTACAAATCTCATAAACTTATATTTTATTCATAATAGAATATATGACCCGTCACGGAAACCAGTGACACAAGTCGGCAGCACAACTTTCGAGCAAAATGAGAAAGAAGCGTTTTTTTTTCAAAATTGGTGATGTTCGCTTTTTTGCAGAATCTGTTAGTTGAGATCATGAAGAAGCCTCTCCGTGTTTGAGATGGCAGTATTGGTATATTTAAAAGCGTACATTTTGAGGTTGAAATCAGCTTGTTTTTCGGAGATTCTAGCACGCAGTAGGGGCGTCTCATTGTCTGTGTGTATTTCCATTGCCCCCGCCCTCCAAGGGAAGCGTGACTACTTATTATGCAGCGCTCTGGCCGGCTCTAGCTGATATCAAAATTCAATGAAGATGGACGCCGCAAAGAGTATCATGGCTATATCGATAGTAACATTTGATGGGGATAAAGACAGAGAAATGGGGAAAATCCATAACTTTGACTGTAAATGCTACACGAGGAGAAAAGAGAACTCTCTGCCTGAAGACCCCGACAAAGAGAAAGTGTGCCCGAACAACTTATTTCAATGGAGGCAACGAGATCTGCAAGAATACTTTTCTGTTTCTTATGGGGTGAGTTTCCATAAACAAAGTTTGTCGTTTTGTGTTCAGTCTAAGAACACGTACTTTCCCATACCTAACGTTACCTATTGTTATTAGGTAGCTCAGGACTGTCGTTTGAATTGTAACCGTTAGCATCGTATCACTTGCCAAAAAACCCCATTACTATAATGGGCTTTTAGATGGTAATGTTAGTGTGACTGACTGGTGTGAATGACTTAGCCCACGTAAACCTGCCTGTTAGCATTCTTGAATTGAATGTGATGCTAATAATTGTAGCCAGTGGTACAACTATCCAAACTGTTTTAGACCTAAAAGAGTCTTTGTAGGCCTATGTTACCCTTGAATGTCAAAGAACAGAATCAGAGATTTTTTTTTCTTATAGAAAATTGTACTTGCATATTAAACTATAAAAACACATAATTATAGTTGATTTTAGTTTATCATAGTTGATCATAACTAGAGATGAAATGGCATGAAAATTTAATTTAATGATTATAGTGACCAAAATGATCACGGTTATCACAGAATCCTGTTCAAAAAGTCCTAATGCTACACAATGAAATCAATTCACCAAGTTTTATGTAGAAAACCAGCAAATAACAAATAAAATTAGCATCGATATGTACTTTTGTTTTCATAAACATTAAAATAACATTAAAAATGATGGCCAGATTTTAAAGGAGTGTCTTGCATTAAAGGAGCACTTAAAGGACACTTAAAGGAGTGTTCAAATAGAGTTTTGACAAAAAGGTTTTATAAAAAGATAAAACACATATTTCAGCCTCTAAATCATTTTTATAAAAGTCAAAAAGATAAATACTGACATTTACAATGCACATTATCCTTTATTATTAATAGTATGCGGTCCGATATACCGTGCGGTCCGTTACACATCATTGGAAAGCTTGGAGACTACACTTTTACACTTTCTACACTCAAAATGCCCCAGAACCGACTTGTGTCCCTACTTTCCGTGATTGGTCACATATAGATAACATATCAAATGTTGAAAGTGAGACATTTTGAAATATGCCAAATATTGGCTCATTTTGGATTTCACGAGAGCTACACATTCCAAAAAAGTTGGGACAAGTAGCAATAAGAGGCCGGAAAAGTTAAATGTACATATAAGGAACAGCTGGAGGACCAATTTGCAACTTATTAGGTCAATTGGCAACATGACTGGGTATAAAAAGAGCCTCTCAGAGTGGCAGTGTCTCTCAGAAGTCAAGATGGGCAGAGGATAACCAATTCCCCCAATGCTGCTGCCAAAAATAGTGGAGCAATATCAGAAAGGAGTTTCTCAGAGAAAAACTGCAAAGAGTTTGAAGTTATCATCATCTACAGTGCATAATATCATCCAAAGATTCAGAGAATCTGGAACAATCTCTGTGCGTAAGGGTCAAGGCCGGAAAACCATACTGGATGCCCGTGATCTTCAGGCCCTTAGACGGCACTGCATCACATACAGGAATGCTACTGTAATGGAAATCACAACATGGGCTCAGGAATACTTCCAGAAAACATTGTCGATGAACACAGTCCACCGTGCCATTCGCCGTTGCTGGCTAAAACTCTAAAGGTCAAAAAAGAAGCCATATCTAAACATGATCCAGAAGCGCAGGTGTTTTCTCTGGGCCAAGGCTCATTTAAAATGAACTGTGGCAAAGTGGAAAACTGTTCTGTGGTCAGACCAATCAAAATTTGAAGTTCTTTTTGGAAAACTGGGATGCCATGTCATCCGGACTAAAGAGGACAAGGACAACCCAAGTTGTTATCAGCGCTCAGTTCAGAAGCCTGCATCTCTGATGGTATGGGGTTGCATGAGTGCGTGTGGCATGGGCAGCTTACACATCTGGAAAGGCACCATCAATGCTGAAATGTATATCGAAGATCTAGAACAACATATGCTCCCATCCAGACGTCGTCTCTTTCAGGGAAGACCTTGCATTTTCCAACATGACAATGCCAGACCACATACTGCATCACTTACAACATCATGGCTGCGTAGAAGAAGGATCCGGGTACTGAAATTTGAAATACTGAAATCTTTCACCCATAGAAAACATTTGGCGCATCATAAAGAGGAAGATGTGACAAAGAAGACCTAAGACAGTTGAGCAACTAGAAGCCTGTATTAGACAAGAATGGGACAACATTCCTATTCCTAAACTTGAACAACTTGTCTCCTCAGTCCCCAGACGTTTGCAGACTGTTATAAAATGAAGAGGGGATGCCACACAGTGGGAAACATGGCCTTGTCCCAACTTTTTTGAGATGTGTTGATGCCATGAAATTTAAAATCAACTTATTTTTCCCTTAAAATTATAAATTTTCTCAGTTTAAACATTTGATATGTCATCTATGTTGTATTCTGAATAAAATATTGAAATTTGAAACTTCCACATCATTGCATTATGTTTTTATTCACAATTTAGGCAGTGTCCCAACTTTTTTGGAATCGGGTTTGTGCATTTCAAAATGAATTAGTATCAAAAAATTTGATTTTGGTCATCCCAACCTGTTGAGAATAGTGAAAGTGAAAGGTTAGTGTTAACATGATTGATAATGTGATTGCTGCAAACATCTCTGTAAGGATGTTCACACTGGCATGTAGTTATTATTTTTAAATAAAGAGGAGAGAATGGTCAAAAAGCAGGGCAGGAACATGCTGGCCAAGTGAGTTTTTAGAGTTTAAAAAAATATTTATTAAAAAAGTTCTGTCATATTATTAAATTACTTTTACTGTTTTTTGCTGTGGTATCGATTTAGTATCGGTATCGAGGTATTTTAGTCTGGTATTGTGTCGAAGTCATAATTTTGGTATTGTGACAACACTAATGTAAACCAAATACACAGAAACAAGTATGTTCTGCTAAGACCTTTTTGGTGCAAAGAAAACATTATGGAGCTAGTTATGTATGTTCTTTTTATGTATTTATTTATTTTTTTAAACATATGTTTTTTTTTTTTTTTCGTTTTTTACTGGCAATAAATGTTTTGTTGGAGAAAAAAAAAAATTCATTGAGATGATTTCTCTCTCTTATGCTTTTGTCCTAACGCCTTCTTCTATGAAGTCACAGATCACAGCTTTAATTTAATTGTATAGAATTATTTAAATTCACTGAGGATAATTGCTACATCACACTAGACTGAGTGATATGGATTTCAACGCTGTGACAAAAAGATCAAAATGACATTGTTTCTAATCCCATAAAAATATTTCTCCATTTATTTCTCCATGCAAATGATACAAAAACCTATATTCTGAAATACACTGAATAAGATGAATAAATGCCATGAAGCAAATGAGAGATTCAATAAAAGGTTTCAGTCTATTGAGCTCTTATATATAAGCACTTATGCCCACAAAAGAAAACTAAAGAGTTGCATTTCTTCTGCAAAACCCTTCACAGTTGACAATTATTTCAGAT